>WWET01008221.1:10494-20494 GCA_011038615.1 Limnodynastes dumerilii | reverse complement strand
GTGCTCTCAGACTTATGCCTCCATAGACCAGCTGTAACTTTCCGTAAGGAGTTTGTGCGTATATGTCCTCCGTCCATGTCTATCTTGATAATCGCGCCCACTTTCCTTCATTTAAATACCTCCCCCTGTTCATTTTTGTTTAAATTCTTCCGTGCATATTTTTCTGTTGCATATCTGGACATATGTATCCACGTGCGATTCACAGGTCCGTCTGTAAGGCACTTCCGCGCGTATCATCAACGTCAATTGCGTAAATAAAGTTACTATGCATGCGCAGTTGAAACGTACCTAAAAATGCGCACGGAACTGGCCGTGAAAACAGATCTCTGAATACGGCCCTTTATGCTGAATTTCCCCAAGTGGTCGGGAAACGACCGCTCCTAACCAATTCTGAAGAGGTCAGGTTAGGAGTGTCTATGCGCTCCTTGAAAAAAGAATTATTGCACTTTTTAAGTAACCCTGTCTTATACACAGAAGTCTTCAGAGCTAATAGGACCAAATCCAGACTTAAGTTAGTTTTTTGTACGCAAGCGAACCGCAGTTACACACTACTAAGTGTAATGCACTCTAGGTTATAAGTTATTCCTCAACATCAATCCACTAAATCTGAACCCTTAGCAGTCCCTCCACTGTATTCCAATTTCAAGATGTATTCAGTAAGAAGACAGCTGAAACTCTTCCTGCACATACACCTTGGGACTGTCCAATTGACCTGATTCCTGGATCCACATCTCCTCATGGGCAAACCTACCCCCTGTCCCTTCCCGAAATTTAAACTATGTCAGAGTATGTAAAGGAAAATCTAGAATGGGGATTTTTTCACCCATCCACTTCTCTGGCAGGTGCATGGTTTGTCTTAAAAAAAAAAAAAGAACGGCAGCCTCAGGCCTTGCATAGATAATAGAGCACTCAATTACATCACCCTCAAAACTCTGTATCCTCTTCCTCTCATTTCTGAGCTCTTTGATCACATCAGGGGAGCCAAAGATTTCACAAAACTGGATCTCTGTGGAGCATATAATCTAAAAAGAACCTGAAAAGCAGATTGTTATGGTACACCGTAATTACCTGATTTAAGAACCGGTGTGACCGTGAGGTACAAGAGGTTTGGAAAGAGTTTCGGCACACCGGAATTTCCTGGATTGAGAACCAGTGTGGCCGAGAGACAGCAGAGAGAAGATTACAAAGTCGACTTCCAGGGCACGGAAACTTTGCTACCAGGTGGTTTTCACCAGAGCCCCTGATGGTGGGGATGGAATTGGCTGCGCCCCTGTAACAGGGCGTGCCCTGTTGAATCAGACTCGTGGAAGAACGAAAGGAAACCTGAAGTGGACACCCATTAGAGAAAGAAGGGAAGATAGAGCAAGCGAGAAGCAGACCAGGCCAGAAGGGACCGACCTGAAACAGACTACACGAAACACTGAACCTGGCACGGCGGACAAAAGGTAAGTCACGGGACTGAACGAGACCGACTAGGGCTTGCACATGCGCACACATACGGGATGGCCTCCGAAGAGGTAACAACAAATAAACACTCCAGGGAAGGTTAGGTATGATGGGTAGGAAGGTACAATAAGGAGGGAGAACCAGGGAAACAATAAACAGTAGGTAATCAAGGCAAGAACTGAGCAAGGAAAGTGGTCAAACAACGGTCAATTCACTAGGCAAGCACAAGGCAAGACAGTAGGCACATGTAAATGTAGGTATGGATCAGACAGGAAAACTTCTCGTTGTAAAAATAACAGTTTATTCGGCAGAGCCAGCAGCCCTCAGGACATGAGACACAGCTCACGGTGTGACAGACAGATGACATACATTAATTTGGGATGGCATTATATACTCTTTGGACAGGGAGTGTTAGACTAGAACCAGGCCATATATGGTAATAAAACATCTCTTCTGGACATCCTGAGGGTATAAGATATTCCTTCCAAGCATGTTCTCCTTAGGGTATATCAAGTCCATATGGTGGTGGATACATTTCTTCCAAGCAAGTCCTTATATGGTAGTGAAGAGATTCCTTTGTCTTGGACCTCACATCTGTTAGCCATTAGCTCTGTGGCTAGTTACAATATCCTATGTTAGTTACATACATGTACATTTGAACCATATGACAGAATACATATATATATATACCATTATCCTTATATAAACCAGTTACAAACTAATTGATTTATTCTTACTTCTACACACACAAGAGGTAAAGCAGGTCACAGAAGTGACAGGCAGAGCTATAACTGGCGCCTAGGAAATGACAGAATTGAGTTTAAATAAGGGCAGCAAGTGAGTGATTGGTTATTGATTCCCTGAGAGAGGAGGAGGCGCTTCCAAAATGACAGAAACCGAATCCACATCCAATTAGCAAAGTGGAGAGAATTAGCAAAGTGGAGAGACGTGGCGTCCACGTGTAGCTGGTTGCTATGACACCGTCGCTAAGGGAGCCGTCAGCCGGGAAAGCAACAGCAGAGTGTGACAGAGCGGGGACCGAAGAATCAGGTAAGGAATCGGTCGGCCAGCTGTACATAGCAGCGGCAGCTGTATCAGCCAGAGCGGAGACCGGAGGATCAGATAGGGGATCAGCTGGACGTCCGCAAATAGCAGCGGCAGCTGTAGCACTTTAAAGAGCTGCAAACGCACAAACTGAGGAAAAATTGGCCCACTTTGTACAAATGGGGACAAAAGCTTTTATAGATATAAATGACAAGAGAAACACTAAAGAGGGTATAGTAAGACTCAAAAGAAAAACTCTCAAAATGTCTATTTTTTAATCAGGGCAAAAAATGCTATAGTATATAGACAGAGACTGGAGATAAGTGGGAGATTTACGGCACACACCTGTTGCATATGACAGAAAAAATCACATTAAAAAATCCATTTTTATTGTTGTCTCAACCTTAAAATCTCAATGGCGAAAGTATTAAATATTGAATTGGCAGAGCTATAACCGGTGCCTAGGAAGTGACAGAATGGGGTTTAAATAAGGGCAGCAAGTGAGTGATTGGTTACTGATGCAGATTCCCTGAGAGAGGAGGAGGCGCTTCCAAAATGACAGAAACCGCATCCAATGGATATTAGCAAAGTGGAGAGACGTGGCGTCCACGTGTAGCTGGTTGCTATGACACCGTCGCTAAGGGAGCCGTCAGCCGGGAAAGCAACAGCAGAGTGTGACAGAGCGGGGACCGAAGAATCAGGTAAGGAATCGGTCGGCCAGCTGTACATAGCAGCGGCAGCTGTATCAGCCAGAGCGGAGACCGGAGGATCAGATAGGGGATCAGCTGGACGTCCGCAAATAGCAGCGGCAGCTGTAGCACTTTAAAGAGCTGCAAACGCACAAACTGAGGAAAAATTGGCCCACTTTGTACAAATGGGGACAAAAGCTTTTATAGATATAAATGACAAGAGAAACACTAAAGAGGGTATAGTAAGACTCAAAAGAAAAACTCTCCAAATGTTTATTTTTTAATCAGGGCAAAAAATGCTATAGTATATAGACAGAGACTGGAGATAAGTGGGAGATTTACGGCACACACCTGTTGCATATGACAGAGTCAAAAACAGAAAAAATCACATTAAAAAATCCATTTTTATTGTTGTCTCAACCTTAAAATCTCAATGGCGAAAGTATTAAATATTGAATTCAAGAAATATGCAACAGGTATGCACCGTAAATCTCCCACTTATCTTCAGTCTCTGGCTATATACTGTAGCATTTTTTGCCCTGATTAAAGAAAGACATATTGAGAGTTTTTCTTTTTAATCTTTTGTACATATTAGGGAGATAGCTTCTAGTGCAGCACCCTGTTTTTTTGTCCTGCTTATGCCATCTATACATGTGCATAATTATGAATGTGCGGTATTTTGTCTTTTTCTAGATTTATAGTAAGACTCATAATGGAGAGTAGGATTCTTGTTGAGGGTGATAGGACTTTGGAAGATCATCTTAACAAGTATTTCTGTTCAATATTCACAAAAGAAAGAGAGGGGAAGGCACCATTTTTACATGGGAAGTATCATGGACTGATCGGATTGGGTATCCACTCTGGGTTCCTGGGAACATGATAGGGTTTGAGTGTGTTGCTGAAATGGAACAAGACTTGACATGACCTGGACTGGACCAGGAATGAACTAGACTGGAGCAAGCCTGGACCTGCAACTATCCACACTGCTCAGACTAATGCAACCCTTCATACTCCTCAGCCTAGCCCAACTCTCCATACTCCTCAGCCTAATGCAACCCTTCATACTCCTCAGCCTAACCCAACCCTCCATACTCCTCAGCCTAACGGAACCTTCTATACTCCTCAGCCTAACCCAACCCTCCATACTCCTCAGCCTAACCCAACCCTCCATACTCCTCAGCCTAACCCAACCCTCCAACTGCTCAAACTAACCCAACCATCCATGCTCCACAGCATAACCCTACCCTCCATATCTTCCACTTCATAAAACACCAATAACATTAATTACAGCTGCTCCCTGAGTAAGCCACTGACAGGATGCACAATATTCACCCTAGGAACCAGGGAAAGGGAACCTGACTGTCACATGACAGGTCCTGGAAATTCAGAGGTTAATGGCGATTACGCACTGACCTTCTCCCTCCCGTGAGTGATTACTGGTTTTTCTGCTTTTTGAATCATAACATTTGATGGCAGATAATAAACACTCGGCCCATCTTGTCTGCCCTTTCCATCCAGCCACCACCCTTCCTCAAGCTTCCCTTGAACCCACCACCCTCCAGATATTATACAGGGAACAATTGTAACTCATATCAGTCCCGTATTGATGTCACATAATTTTCATTATCATCGTCAAATTCATTATTATGGCCCGCTCTGAACTCAATTACACAATCACGATATGATTTTTTTTTTTTAAATACGCATCAGTTACAAAAGTCACCACAAAACCTAGATGATTGTAGACCTTGATTGGTGGAGGGGGATGGTTATTGGATTGTGATTGGTTCATTTTGTCCAAGTGTTGTGCATGTGCCAAATCCCCAGGCAAATGCCTGGGGATCCTCTGTATAAGGCTGTATGCCCCAAGAAGACTCATGTCCCAGATCAAGGCAATTCAGAGGTGTTACATCCGGACTGTGTTATCTTGTTCTGCCTTTAGGGGCAGTTATGCATGTATTTCTGTGTATTTCCAATTCCTGCCACTAGTGGCTGCTCATGTCTAGATGGATCACAATGAATCTGAACTCTTATTTACTATACTTTTTATTGATTCCATTTTAACAGCTTAGTATAATGAGCAAGTAACTTGATCAAGTTGCTGTACTCAGGGTAGTATTGAGAATTGTTATATGTGGGCGTTTTCCACACGCAGGGCCTAATCCAGACCTACGCTGCCCGGCAGTAATGCGCCGGGCGTAAGCGTAAGATCAAAACCAAAAAATTCCCCTTAGTATGGGAACTTTTAAAGACCAGATAATGGAGAGCACACCATGTCACAAAAGCATATAAAATCTCATATTTATTATTGCAGTATCGTATTTCCAAGACCTGCTGTTTCTAAAACACCATTTTTCCACATTTTATATTTTACAAACAAACATACAACATAGCATGCTACAAACAAGTTTTTAAAAAAGAGAGAATTTTCCACTTCCACTCCAGAGGGTATTTTGGTATGCTGATCAGCCTAATGGCTAGTTAGTACATCTGTCCCTAACTAACCAAAAATTTAAATCAAAGAAAATAAAAAAACCATCTCACGATGGCACTTCACCCACTTAAGGGCTTCTTACTCACCCTACCTCTAGCCAGGTTGATAGAACATCAAATCAGTGTATCAGGTTAGGAGGTGGGTACATAACCGGTATAGAGTCTCTGGAGGAGTGGAGAGAAACACACTTATGTGTCTGCCTTCTAGTCTCTTCTGCCCTATTCAGCCTGCCTCTTATCATCTTGCCTTCATGTGAGTAGTAGTATTTTCATGTTTGTTTACTTTCGGTCTGTCTGTCTGCTACCCATCTCTGGCACATAGTGGCATCTTATTTGTATTTGCCTTTGCCGGCTGTTTGTCTGAACCATAGCCACATAGTGGCATCTTATTTGTTTTACCCTGTCTGCTATTTGTTTATTTTCACCTGTGTATTATTTACTATCTGATTCCTGCAATAAACCCTTTCTTGCATATTTGTTTCTGCATTCTTTGCACCTTGCCTCAGTAATTCATAACAAGAGGTCAGTAATGAGAGTGGGACTATGAGGGACTCGGGGACTGGTTATGTACATTATGGGTTAGATAATGGGAAGCCCATCATAGAACAAGAAGTTCACCATCACAGAGTGCCCCAGAGGAGAGAAATCAGAGCCAGTCAGAGCTAGTAAGGCCGGGTTCTGATGTCTCAGACACTTCCCTCAGAGTAGTTTTCAGAACTTGTAGGGAAGAGAAAAATAGTATTTTGCTATAGTAAGACTGAGGCCAGAGGTAGAGTAGGCTGACCAGTGCTGATCTCTGTAATTTGAGGTCTATGGACCTGATTCACAGTTAAGAAGGAGATAAGAAGGAGCGGATTCACAATTCTATGCACCTAAGTTGCCGGGAAACTCCCTTGACACGCCCTCATTTTTATGGTTCTTAACTGACTGAGGAAGGCCATAGGCTGCCTTATCTTCCAGGGGGATGTCTCTTCTTAAGCTGATAAAGTACGCTCAACGAGGACTGGCACGCCCGTCTTACTTATCTCACTACCAGTGGACGTGAAGCCCATTCCTAAATCCAGTGTAGATTGGGTAAGTAAGGGTACTAAGCAGACGCAGCTTAACTATTCTTTAAAATATGCACAAAAATAGCAGCAGCTCCTTAAGTGTGAGTCAGGTCCTATATCTTTAAAGGAAGCTTGTAAGGTGGCCATGCACGTAGATTAGGGAGAAGCAGAGTGAGCAGAGTATGTACAGAGCACTATCAGCAGGATTAACTAATCGTCTTTCTTCCTCTGGGGAGACTGGGGACAAAGCAGAGAAGAGAGGGGGGACAAAATGGAGGAGAGAATGGGGACAAAATGGAGGAGAGAATGGGGAAAAAGCAGTGGAGAGAGGGGACAAAATGGAGGAGAGAATGGGGACAAAGCAGAGGAGAGAGAGGAGACAAAATGGAGGAGAGAATGGGGACAAAGCAGAGGAGAGAGGGGACAAAGCAGAGGAGAGAGGGGGACAGAGTGGACAAAAGAGTGGGGACAGAGCGAGGAGAGATAAAGATGGTGGAGAGCAAGCCATTTGGCGAGGTGGTAAGAAGGGGAAGAGAACACAAATAAGGGGGTTTACAATCTATAGAGGAAGTGCTGAGACAGAGGGTGGCCGGTGTGTGCTGGATGGTGGTGGTGGGTTATGAGAAGAGAGAAAGGGTTTGGATGAAGACATTGACTTTGAGGGCCCATCTGGTCCTGCAAAGGCTTTTATTGGTTGTCAGAAACACTATAAACACATAAATATTCCCCACCACAAGCTGATGTTTAATACAAACCCAATTCTTAAAGTCACATGAAATGTGACTTTTGTTTATGGTTTATGTTGTAATATGGAAACAAAGTGTGATCTGTAATTAACACTGTACATGACATGGATGAGGATGAGGATGAGTCAAACGATCTCCATGTGCTTTGTGATTGGTCCATACACCCTAATAGGAAAAATCCTTTAAATATTCTCTCTGATAACTGTTTAGATTAATTGACTGACTGATTGATTGATTTATTGATTGATTGATCAGTATTGAAAGTCTAACAGCAAAAATTGTGTAAAGATATAGTTATATTTTATTCAGCCGACATATCTATTCTTCTTACCACTTGCCAGATGTTCCCGACAGTTCCTCTCTGGCTTCAGGAGGAGGATGTAACACTTGGGAACGAATATACAGGTCAGTAGGCCAGCGCTGGAGGCCAGGATGGTGAACACCTGCACCGCCACAGTGTACTTGCCTCTGGTGCTCAGATAGGCTGGAATGTAGGAGGCCCAGACGCTGCAGAAGACCAGCATGCTGAACGTGATGAGCTTGGCCTCATTGAAGCTCCCCGGCAGATTCCTAGCCAGGAAAGCTACCAAGAAACTTATCATGGCCAATAAGCCCATAAACCCCAGTGTCATGTAGAAGAACAGGTTGTAACCTTCATTGCATTCCAGTATTATCTTATGGCTTTCCAGCTCGGTGTTCAGAGTCGGAAATGGCGGGGAACTGTGAAGCCAAATGGAGCAAATTCCAATCTGCAGCATCACACAAAAGCCTACCACACTACGGGGAATGGTGGGACCCAGCCACTTCCGCAAAGGGCTGTTCAGATTTGTGGCTTTAAATGCCAAGATCACCATGATGGTCTTAGCCAGGACTGAGGAGATGCTGATGGAGAAGACCATGCTAAAGAGTGTTTGTCGCAAGAGGCAGGTGACAGTGGTCGGTTGGCCGATGAAGACCAGGCAGCAGAGGAAGCACAGGATTAGAGACACCAGAAGGATGTAGCTCAGTTCCCGGTTGGTGGCTTTGACAATTGGTGTCTCTTGGTTCTTGATGAACATGACTAAGATGCACAGAGTGAGTGTGGAAAAGACAATGGCCATCAGCACCAACATAATTCCCAATGGCTCTTCAAAGGAAAGATATTCTATCATCCGAGGGATGCACCGGTCCCTTTCCTCACTGGACCACTGGTCAGAGGGACATCTTAGGCACATGTCTGCATCTATACAATAACATAATAGTTTATTGAATTTTCCAGAGATTGTATAGATAAAAGGAGAATCATTGTATTCTTCATCAGTTTCATAGATTTTCACAGCTGTGTTGTGTACATGAATAGGGGATTGGTCTGTCTGATGACATTCTCTAAGACAGGTCTGGCCAACCTATGACTCTCCAGGTGTAGTAAAACTACAACTCCCAGCATGCTTTGTTAGGTATCAGCTATGCCTGTACAGTTAAAGCATGCTGGGAGTCGTAGTTTCACAACACCTGGAGAGCCACAGGTAAAACTCAACATTCTATGAATAGATACATATATAAAATGTGTCCTTGGTATGTGTACCAGAGATCTCTCAAATCTCTCCTCATCCTACTCTGACTGTCTATAACCAGAGACTTGCAGATGAGTTCTTGGTGTTCTCTCATCTGTCATGGCCGTCCATCTTCATATTGAAAGACAATCATTATTTGGGTCATCAGCTGTCTCTCCACCCAACTCAAACTACTAGAATTCTCCTCCCTCGACCTTCTGATACCTTTCCCTTTTATCCTTCCAATCTTCAATCTAATGATTTATTCCAGTGAAAACCTTTCCTGTAACTGCTAAGCCCATCCATATCACATACTGAAGAAGAGTACCAACCTGTGTGATTGGCCATTTCTCCCACAGAACAAGGAACACAGTCATAGCAGCAGATGGGCTTTCCTTGCTGAGGAGCCCTTCTGTGCCCGGGGTAGCAGCTATTGCTGCAGACGGATACTGGCATCTGGCAAACAAAGAAGATCATGAACATGGCTCACATGACAAGATCATGCAACATGTGGAGAAATGGTATCATATTATCACATGGTATTATAAGCTCATTTATTATTTTGTGTGAAACACAAGAAATGTAACAATCAATGCAAGTAAAGAGTCACAGAAAGAAAATAATGAGACAGAGAGAGGGACTCTGAGAGGGAAAGTAAAGAGTCAGAAAGAGAGGGAAAGTAAAGAGTCAGAGAGAGGGAAAGTAAAGAGTCAGAAAGAGAGGGAAAGTAAAGAGTCAGAGAGAGGGAAGGTAGAGAGTCAGAGAGAGGGAAAGTAAAGAGTCAGAGAGAGGGAAGGTAAAGAGTCAGAGAGAGGGAAAGTAAAGAGTCAGAGAGAGAGAGAAGGTAAAGAGTCAGAGAGAGGGAAAGTATAGAGTCAGAGAGAGGGAAGGTAAAGAGTCAGAGAGAGGGAAGGTAAAGAGTCAAAGAGAGGAAAAGTAAAGAGTCAGAGAGAGAGAAGGTAAAGAGTCAGAGAGAGGGAAGGTAAAGAGTAGAGGGAAGG
>WWET01008221.1:0-10484 GCA_011038615.1 Limnodynastes dumerilii | reverse complement strand
GAGACAGAGAGAGGGGAAGTAAAGAGAGAGAGAGAGGGAAAGTAAAGAGTCAGAGAGAGGAAAAGTAAAGAGTCAGAGAGAGGGAAGCTAAAGAGTCAGAGAGAGGGAAAGTAAAGAGTCAGAGAGAGAGGGAAAGTAAAGAGTCAGAGAGAGAGAGAAGTAAAGAGTCAGAGAGAGAGAGAAGGCAAAGAGTCAGAGAGAGGGAAGGTAAAGAGTCAGAGAGAGGGAAGGTAAAGAGTCAGAGAGAGGGAAGGTAAAGAGTCAGAGAGAGGGAAGGTAAAGAGTCAGAGAGAGGGAAGGTAAAGAGTCAGAGAGAGGGAAGGTAAAGAGTCAGAGAGAGGGAAGGTAAAGAGTCAGAGAGAGGGAAGGTAAAGAGTCAGAGAGAGGGAAGGTAAAGAGTCAGAGAGAGGGAAGGTAAAGAGTCAGAGAGAGGGAAGGTAAAGAGTCAGAGAGAGGGAAGGTAAAGAGTCAGAGAGAGGGAAGGTAAAGAGTCAGAGAGAGGGAAGGTAAAGAGTCAGAGAGAGGGAAGGTAAAGAGTCAGAGAGAGGGAAGGTAAAGAGTCAGAGAGAGGGAAGGTAAAGAGTCAGAGAGAGGGAAGGTAAAGAGTCAGAGAGAGGGAAGGTAAAGAGTCAGAGAGAGGGAAGGTAAAGAGTCAGAGAGAGGGAAGGTAAAGAGTCAGAGAGAGGGAAGGTAAAGAGTCAGAGAGAGGGAAGGTAAAGAGTCAGAGAGAGGGAAGGTAAAGAGTCAGAGAGAGGGAAGGTAAAGAGTCAGAGAGAGGGAAGGTAAAGAGTCAGAGAGAGGGAAGGTAAAGAGTCAGAGAGAGGGAAGGTAAAGAGTCAGAGAGAGGGAAGGTAAAGAGTCAGAGAGAGGGAAGGTAAAGAGTCAGAGAGAGGGAAGGTAAAGAGTCAGAGAGAGGGAAGGTAAAGAGTCAGAGAGAGGGAAGGTAAAGAGTCAGAGAGAGGGAAGGTAAAGAGTCAGAGAGAGGGAAGGTAAAGAGTCAGAGAGAGGGAAGGTAAAGAGTCAGAGAGAGGGAAGGTAAAGAGTCAGAGAGAGGGAAGGTAAAGAGTCAGAGAGAGGGAAGGTAAAGAGTCAGAGAGAGGGAAGGTAAAGAGTCAGAGAGAGGGAAGGTAAAGAGTCAGAGAGAGGGAAGGTAAAGAGTCAGAGAGAGGGAAGGTAAAGAGTCAGAGAGAGGGAAGGTAAAGAGTCAGAGAGAGGGAAGGTAAAGAGTCAGAGAGAGGGAAGGTAAAGAGTCAGAGAGAGGGAAGGTAAAGAGTCAGAGAGAGGGAAGGTAAAGAGTCAGAGAGAGGGAAGGTAAAGAGTCAGAGAGAGGGAAGGTAAAGAGTCAGAGAGAGGGAAGGTAAAGAGTCAGAGAGAGGGAAGGTAAAGAGTCAGAGAGAGGGAAGGTAAAGAGTCAGAGAGAGGGAAGGTAAAGAGTCAGAGAGAGGGAAGGTAAAGAGTCAGAGAGAGGGAAGGTAAAGAGTCAGAGAGAGGGAAGGTAAAGAGTCAGAGAGAGGGAAGGTAAAGAGTCAGAGAGAGGGAAGGTAAAGAGTCAGAGAGAGGGAAGGTAAAGAGTCAGAGAGAGGGAAGGTAAAGAGTCAGAGAGAGGGAAGGTAAAGAGTCAGAGAGAGGGAAGGTAAAGAGTCAGAGAGAGGGAAGGTAAAGAGTCAGAGAGAGGGAAGGTAAAGAGTCAGAGAGAGGGAAAGTAAAGAGTCAGAGAGAGAGAGAAGGTAAAGAGTCAGAGAGAGGGAAAGTAAAGAGTCAGAGAGAGGGACTCTGAGAGGGAAGGTAAAGAGTCACAGACAAGACTCTGAGAGGGAAAGTAAAAAGTCAGAGAGACTATTATAAATATATAATATTTTAGCAAAAATCGCGGCATTCACTAAGGGACACTTTTCTCAGACGATTTGAAATCGAAGTCAATAACCATCGCTTTTGCAAGGGATAATCGCTGTGCTTTTCTACAGAAAAATCGTCGTCACTGTTTAAAAAACAAAAACAAGGCTCAGCATTGCTGAGCTTTGTAGTACTATCAGCGTCAGCATGGTAAGCCATAGAACCATGCAGAGCTGTAACAAGTATAAAGAAACACACATTTAATCACAATAAAAATACATTGAAATACATTTGATATTAATAAAAACATTTCCTAAACATACTATGGGACAGTAAAAGGGCGATTTGGTATGTACTGAGCATGTAAAATGTAAAAATGTTCCCAAATAAACATAGCAATATTACCTGACCTAACACTACATGTAAACCCCTGAATAAAATGTGTAAAAAATGTTCCTTACTGTGTATAGCGATTATAATGGTGTCCACCATGACAAAAAGTACCCTTGGCCACAAACACATTTAGTAATGACGTCCTCAATCACTAGAGCCCCCTAATGGAGATGTAATTTCTTCTATAAAAGGGGGCCCTCTAGCGACAGAGCAGTCATTAGTAGCGGGGACACAGAGGAGGAAGAAGGGGTGCGTCGTGGAAAGGGCCAGAAGAGGCCGAAGACCAGCAGCCAGCACCGGGAGAACCTCTTCTAGCAAGGTGACAAGCATCTACAAGCAACACTGAAAGAAGATGGTCAGAAGAAGCAGAAAATCCAATCAAGTCATCCCAAGACAGAAGACTGCTAAACGGTGAGTCGCAACATTTATTTATTAAAATATTACACATTTATACACTAACATACACTTTATGGTACTTTTTGTCATGATGGACACCATTATAATCGCTATACACACTAAGGAACATTTTTTACACATTTTATCCAGGGGTTTACATGTAGTGTTAGGTCAGGTAAGATTGCTATGTTTATTTGGGAACATTTATAAATTTTTTACGGACACAAAACACATTAGACGGGAGGAGGGAAGTAAAGCAGAGCAGTTCCCGGGAAGTCAACTATTTAGACCTCAACTTACTCTCCTTAGAGCATCACTTGAAAAAGAGCAGTTGCCCAAAACGCGTTGTGTTGTTCCACCTACCAGGACTCTTCAGCTCATCACTCGTCTGCCGTCCAGAGAGGACTTTGTTCCATCCAGCGCTGCCCGAGCTGTGTAACGCGCTCTCTCCCCTCCTGGAGTCTTGCCATCTACAGACCAGTGCTAAAAGGTCCATTTTGATAAGGGAGAACGGACTCTTTTGATTTGTTTACACTTATGCCGAGACTATATGAGTGACTCAAGCTCTACATGCAGGATTAATTAAAGGATTGACCTTTTATCTGGATTTATTGTCTAAAAACTTATGGTCCCTTGAACTCATAGAACACTTGGACTGAGGACTGATTATTATATAATAGATTGATTTTTTTATTTTGAATTTATTCACTCACTATACGCAGAATTGTGAAGCTCTGCACTTTACCCTCCATGCACTTTATACTCATAGGTAGATCACTTATCAGATTTATTGCACTTTATCCATTCTCACATTAGGAGATTTTATTTTACAATCCTCCTGGTCCTAGTCCCTTTTCCATTGTATATTGACCATTATATATAGATATCCTTCTCAGCGCCCCGTAATATATTGATTTATTGTAAAACATTTGCTTAGACTCTTCTATCACTTATCCGGCTGCTGCTTACACTACTATAAGGATTAGCCCAAACAAATGCCCATGCTTTTCCTTATAGCAGTATATGCGTCAGCAGGATAATTGATAGGTAGGAAGGCCCCTCTCGCCGGAGGCAATCTTTTTTTAAGCCCTCACGGATCGCACTAGAGGCGATTTAGTCAAATTGCCTTTAGTGAATGAACCGTGTTGTATAGGTTACATGGACAGGGAGTGCAGAGCGATGTTGGTCGATTTGGTGGTGAAAAAGCCCAAAGTCCCAGGACTTTAGCTTTAGTAAATATGATGATGGTGAAAAAACAGCTAAAGTCCCGGGCATTTTGGGCGATCTTGCCAAAATCGACCTTAGTAAATGAGGCCCCGAGAGCGTGAACATTGAGTTAGAGATAGAGAGAGAGACTTTGATGAGAGTGCGAGTCATAGGAATATGTCCCTGTCTTAGGAAAGGGTTAGTATGGTTGAGTACAAGAGTCTTCCTGAGTAATAAGAATATAATTATACATTCCTAAACATGTTATAAATGGGAAATTAAAGCTATTGATCCCTGTGACATTAGTGGGAGGCAGTGGCAGGACTCACCTGTGAGCAGTGATGGCTCCACAGAATAACACTGATATTCAGGGTGATCTTCTCTCCCCGTCTGTCCTCGGGGTCTAATTGTCCCACTTTCACCAGATTGAAACTGTTGTTCAGGATCTGAATGTTGATGACGTCATAGGAGGCCGGAAGATCACCGTCAGCATTAAACTTCACCGACTCCCCTGTCTTACTGCGGAAACTGGTTCTCTTCAGATAATGAAGAACCTGTGTAATCAATTCATCAATATATGCTCTGTCTATCTATCTATCTATCTATCTATCTATCTATCTATCTATCTATCTATCTATCTATCTCTTCTAATACATTTCTACTGATTCATCATAGTGATAGTGTATTGATGATGGGATGATGGGAGTTAAGATGTCCCCTATTAATTATCTGGTCACTGGTGGTAAAATATATCTCTCATCACTCACCTTCCAGGGTTGTGCATCAGTAAAATGTTCACAGGCTCCATTATCAGACTTGCCACATCCCAGAAGTGAGTGCAGGGCATGTGCGTAGGCGTAAACGCCCAGGTAGGCATGAAAAGTGTAACTGAGGTCATTTATTTCAAACAATGAGGGAATCACCTCTCCAAATCTCTCCTCACCTGTGCAGAACCCTTCCTTCATTGTATCTGAGGGAACAAAGGAGTCATTTTCTAGCCCTTCATTTGGCCACCTGCAGTTGAAAGCCCTCGTCCAGAATAGCCTAATAAGTGGATAGGTGGAGTTGCCATTTGGGTGAAGGTTATGGAGAAAGTCCTCAAAGTCAGGCATAGTCCCTGTATTTGGGATCAACCCAATAGTCCCATTCAAAACGTGCCAAGCTCTCCTGGAGAAGAGGCCAGGAGTCATCCCGAAGGAGGCTGAAGTTATGAATGTTTTTCCAGTTACACCCTCGTCATAGAGAGCATCTAGGAGAGCTTTCACATGGACCTCAGGGCTGTGAAGAATGATGACGTTGACTGAGCTTCCTTTAATGGTGTCCACCACTCTCCTAACCTGCCATGGTGAGTAATTCAGGTGGATTTTCTCATAAAATGCCACACAACCTCCATTTCTCTCTATGCCAGCTTGGATGGCCTGTCCACCCTGCTGGCCCACATCGTTGTCCACAACCAACATTCCTACCCATGTCCAACCGAACTGGCCAATCAGTTGAGTAATAGCAACATTCTGGAACATGTTGCTGGGAACTGTGCGAAAGAATGATGGGAAATTGATTTTGTTGCTAAGAGCTGACAGAGTTGATCCGTGGCTGATCTGGAAAAGTAACATTGATTAGAGCATTCATGAGTAACTACACCCATGTTACACGCAGTCTATCAGTAACTACACCCATGTTACACGCAGTCTATCAGTAACTACAAACATATTACATGCAGTCTATCAGTAATTACACCCATGTTACATGCAGTCAATCAGTAACTACACCCATGTTACACACAGTCTATCAGTAACTATGCCCATGTTACACACAGTCTATCAGTAACTATGCCCATGTTACACACAGTCTATCAGTAACTACGCCCATGTTACATGCAGTCAATCAGTAACTATACCCAGGTTACACACAGTCTATCAGTAACTACGCCCATGTTACACACAGTTTATCAATAACTACACCCATGTTACACACAGTCTATCAATAACTATGCCCATTTTACACGCAGTCTATCAGCAACTACGCCCATGTTACACACAGTCTATCAGTAACTACGCCCATGTTACACACAATCTATCAGTAAATACACCCATGTTACACAAAGTCTATCAGTCACTACACCCATGTTACACGCAGTCTATCAGTAATTACACTCATGTTACACACAGTCTATCAGTAACTACACCCATGTTACATGGAGTATATCAGTAACTACGCCCATGTTACACACAGTCTATCAGTAACTACACCCATGTTACATGCAGTCTATCAGTAACTACACACATGTTACACGCAGTCTATCAGTAGCTATGCCAATGTTACACACAGTCTATCAGTCACTACACCCATGTTACACGCAGTCTATCAGTCACTACACCCATGTTACACGCAGTCTATCAGTCACTACGCCCATGTTACAAGCAGTCTTAAAGTAAGTAAAACAGATAAACAGTGACCATGGTTGTACCTGGGGATAATGAAGGACACCGAGGATCCTGGCAATGGGAAGGGACAGAGCAGACATGAGGTCACCTATGATTCCAACCATGCGAAAGAAGACATGACAGGAAAAACCTGGATAAGGACCCTGGACCCCTGACAGCAGGGACAGAGTTCCTCTAACAGCCCGGATCTCAGACATGCAGGAGTCGAGAAGGCTGAAGCCCAGGGAGATGTTAGGCAGCAGATCTGGAGACTCATTAATTTCATTAATTGCAAAGATAAAACCAAGGACGTCCCGATAATAGCGGACATGGAATCTGAACAGAGGAGAAGATCATTTATTATACTTGTAACCATATATTTTGCACACTTACTCAGATATTCCAGGGATGAAGCAGAACCAGCATTATCACATAAGTGTAACAATCCTGCACTGGTGGCTAGTGACTGGGGAATAGAGCGTGACATCATTGTGGGACTTACCCAGTGCACACAACTGGCTTTGGGAGCTCCCGGAACGTCGGTTGTTGTAAGTCAAAGCCAGAATGTACAACAAAAACGCCCCCCAGAAGGACATCTCCAGGCTGGGTGAAGGTCTCCATTGTACAATCCTGGAAGCTGCAGCCAGGCCCAGAGCGTCCATCACCCAGGGAAGAAAGAAGGAGCAGAAGCTGAAGAATCCTCCTCATGAGGCCTCCAGGATTGTTCTACATGAAGTTCCAGCGACCTGAGCCTTGGCTGCTGTGCCTGGAAGAGTGAATTGAGGTACAGCATTTCCTATTGTTACATTATCTTTCCTATTGTCACATTATCTGTCCTATAGAGTGTAAGCCTGTGAGCAGGGCCCTCTTACCCACCCAGTCTGTCTGTTATTCCCCAGTATTGTTATAAAGATTGTAACATTGTAAAGCGCTACGGAATCTGTGGGCGCTATATAAAAACCTATTAATAAATAAATAAAAATAATTAACTACACCCATTTTACTCGCAGTCTATCAGTAACTACGCCCATATTACACGCAGTCTATCAGTAAATACCCCCATGCTACACGCAGTCTTTCAGTAACTATACCTATGTTACACGCAGTCTATCAGTAACTACGCCCATGTTACACGCAGTCTATCAGTAACTACGCCCATGTTACACACAGTCTATCAGTAACTACACCCATGTTACACAAGTCTATCAGTAACTACACCCATGTTACACACAGTCTATCAGTAACTACACCCAGGTTACACGCAGTCTATCAGTAACTACACCCATGTTACACACAGTCTATCAGTAACTACACCCATGTTACACGCAGTCTATCAGTAACTACACCAATGTTACACACAGTCTATCAGTAACTACACCAATGTTACATGCAGTCTATCAGTAACTACACCCACGTTACATGCAGTCTATCAGTAACTACACCCATGTTACACGCAGTCTATCAGTAGCTATGCCCATGTTACACACAGTCTATCAGTAACTATGCCCATGTTACACACAGTCTATCAGTCACTACACCCATGTTACACGCAGTCTATCAGTCACTACACCCATGTTACACGCAGTCTGTCAGTAACTATGCCCATGTTACACGCAGTCTATCAGTAGCTATGCCCATGTTATACACAGTCTATCAGTCACTACACCCATGTTACACGCAGTCTATCAGTCACTACACCCATGTTACACACAGTCTGTCAGTAACTATGCCCATGTTACACGCAGTCTATCTGTAGCTATGCCCATGTTATACACAGTCTATCAGTCACTACACCCATGTTACACACAGTCTATCAGTAGCTATGCCCATGTTACAATCAGTCTTAAAGTAAGTAAAACAGATAAACAGTGACCATGGTTGTACCTGGGGATAATGAAGGACACCGAGGATCCTGGCAATGGGAAGGGACAGAGCAGACATGAGGTCACCTATGATTCCAACCATGCGAAAGAAGACATGACAGGAAAAACCTGGATAAGGACCCTGGACCCCTGATAGCAGGGACAGAGTGCCTCCAGCAGCCCGGATCTCAGACATGCAGGAGTCGAGAAGGCTGAAGCCCAGGGAGATGTTAGGCAGCAGATCTGGAGACTCATTAATTTCATTAATTGCAAAGATAAAACCAAGGACGTCCCGATAATAGCGGACATGGAATCTGAACAGAGGAGAAGATCATTTATTATACTTGTAACCATATATTTTGCACACTTACTCAGATATTCCAGGGATGAAGCAGAACCAGCATTATCACATAAGTGTAACAATCCTGCACTGGTGGCTAGTGACTGGGGAATAGAGCGTGACATCATTGTGGGACTTACCCAGTGCACACAACCGGTTTTGGGAGCTCCCGGAACGTCGGTTGTTGTAAGTCAAAGCCAGAATGTACAACAAAAACGCCCCCCAGAAGGACATCTCCAGGCTGGGTGAAGGTCTCCATTGTACAACCCTGGAAGCTGCAGCCAGGTCCAGAGCGTCCATCACCCAGGGAAGAAAGAAGGAGCAGAAGCTGAAGAATCCTCCTCATGAGGACTCCAGGATTGTTCTACATGAAGTTCCAGAGACCTGAGCCTTGGCTGCTGTGCCTGGAAGAGTGAATTGGGGTACAGCATTTCCTATTGTTACATTATCTTTCCTATTGTTACATTATCTTTCCTATTGTTACATTATCTTTCCTATTGTTACATTATCTTTCCTATTGTTACATTATCTTTCCTATTGTTACATTATCTTTCCTATTGTTACATTATCTTTCCTATTGTTACATTATCTTTCCTATTGTTACATTATCTTTCCTATTGTTACATTATCTTTCCTATTGTTACATTATCTTTCCTATTGTTACATTATCTTTCCTATTGTTACATTATCTTTCCTATTGTTACATTATCTTTCCTATTGTTACATTATCTTTCCTATTGTTACATTATCTTTCCTATTGTTACATTATCTTTCCTATTGTTACATTATCTTTCCTATTGTTACATTATCTTTCCTATTGTTACATTATCTTTCCTATTGTTACATTATCTTTCCTATTGTTACATTATCTTTCCTATTGTTACATTATCTTTCCTATTGTTACATTATCTTTCCTATTGTTACATTATCTTTCCTATTGTTACATTATCTTTCCTATTGTTACATTATCTTTCCTATTGTTACATTATCTTTCCTATTGTTACATTATCTTTCCTATTGTTACATTATCTTTCCTATTGTTACATTATCTTTCCTATTGTTACATTATCTTTCCTATTGTTACATTATCTTTCCTATTGTTACATTATCTTTCCTATTGTTACATTATCTTTCCTATTGTTACATTATCTTTCCTATTGTTACATTATCTTTCCTATTGTTACATTATCTTTCCTATTGTTACATTATCTTTCCTATTGTTACATTATCTTTCCTATTGTTACATTATCTTTCCTATTGTTACATTATCTTTCCTATTGTTACATTATCTTTCCTATTGTTACATTATCTTTCCTATTGTTACATTATTTTTCCTATTGTTACATTATCTTTCCTATTGTTACATTATCTTTCCTATTGTTACATTATCTTTCCTATTGTTACTTTATCTTTCCAATTGTTACATTATCTTTCCTATTGTTACTTTATCTTTCCTATTGTTACATTATCTTTCCTATTGTTACATTATTTTTCCTATTGTCACATTATCTTTCCTGTTGTTACATTATCTTTCCTATTGTTACATTATCTTTCCTATTGTTACATTATGGCCTGGCTTGTTACTATAAGGGTCTCATTTAGAGCTGCACTTACACTTCTTTTTAGGTGCACGTGTAGACCTGAGTAATACCCTGTTGATCTGCCAGGAGAGACACATATACATTGTTGAAAGCAGAATTATAGTTGAGAGGTGAAGTTTCTCTATTTTATATATTAAACATAAAGCTATGCAGTGTGTGAGGTCTATATGCAAAAGAATTCAAATGAATTATTCCCCTTACTCTGCACAATGGTTCATCTGAGCTGTACTTCCACCTGTTTTACTCTTACTCCTAAACTAGAAAATCAAGCATATACTGCAATGTAACAGAGGAGACAGTGACACTCGCTGGATTTTTTTCATTATGGACCGGATTCTGAGAAACAGATCCCTGGGCAGTGAAGGATCCAGCAATCACAGGTCCGCAGAGTTCATGCCTCTGTATGATTACACCGCTAAGCTCTTCCTAT
>WWET01008220.1:24914-36050 GCA_011038615.1 Limnodynastes dumerilii | reverse complement strand
ACTTACTTCTGAGATTCGGTCACCATTTGTAAGTATTAAATCTAAGATGACCTCTTTGCGAGTGGGCTCTCTCACCAGTTGCTTAAGGGACACTCCCTGTAATGAATTTAAAATGTCCCCACTTCTAGTGGAGCTTGCTGAAGACTTATCCCAGTTTATATCAGGTAGATTGAAATCACCCATAATTATTACCTCCCCTTTTAATGCCATTTTAGCAATGTCTTGTAATAGAACATTGTCCATTTCCTCCTCTTGCCCTGGTGGCCTATATATCACTCCAGTACGAAGAATTACCCCCTGTGTTTCTATGGTTACCCAAAGTGCCTCAGTTTTCTTTCCAATACACCCTATTAAAGTAGACTTTAACCCTTCCCTAACATACAATAATACTCCTCCCCCAATTTTTCCTACTCTATCCTTTCTAAATAAATTATAACCCGTTATAGCTATGTCCCAGTCATGATTTTCATTGCACCATGATTTTGTGATTCCCACAATATCTAGATTATCCCTTGCCATTATTGTGTTTAATTCAGAGATTTTATTTCCCAAGCTCCTAGCATTTGCACACATTGCTCTGAGAGGTTGCATTATGAATCTCCTCTTTATCAGTTCATTATTATTGCTAGATATGTTTATATTGCTTTTTATATTTTCTTTTCCATTTGTTGCTGTGGCTATATTATCTGTCATTATTGACTGGCCACCCAACACTTTTTGGTTAGGGGAGCAGCTATTTTTATTATTTGATACCATACCTTTCCTGGGATTCCTCCTGTCTGGGACTAATATTCTTGATTAGCCTCAACCTATCTCTGTAAGAGGGATGCAGCATTTCATCAGCTTTGCCAACTTCTATAGGTGCTTTATCCGAAGTTACTCCACTATAGTGTCATCCATCACTGCTTTAACACGTTAAGGAGCTAACATTTCAAGATGGCCTAAAGTTCTTTAGCCTTTCTACATTTAAAGAAAGCCTTTGTCACTGCAGCAGTGCTTTCTCAACCAGAAGTCTCCCTTCCTTTCATCTTCGAAGTAGATGATTCATCCGAGGGAGTTGGGGTGGAAAATTCGCTAAAGTTTTCTGATGGTCAAGTTCATCCTTCCAGGTTTATTTCAAGAAAATTCCAACCAGTGAAAAAGAACTACGCTATCGGCAAGAAATAACTTTTGTCCATAAAGTTGGCATTAGAAGAGTGGTGTCATCTCCTACAAGGGGCATTGCATCCTGGGCCAGATCCTGAGCTAAGTACACTAGCTTATTTACGCTAGCCGATGACGTCAAAATGGCTATTTGTATTTACTGCGCATGCGTGCAGCAGATGTTATGCCACGTAACTCCTAACGTACATACCATCAGCGTAAATACAAACGAAGGGGTGGAGGCATCAATACGACACCCGTAATTACGCTTTGGAGGCGGAGGAAAGCATTTAAATTGAACAGTGTGGGCTAGGTTTGGCCGCCACGTGCATAAATCCATTACGTATGTCAGTACTTATGCTAGGAAAAGTTAAGGTAGGGTTTGGGCAGCGTAAAACAGCCAAAGTATGTACGACCAAGGGGAGTGCATAGAATTTACACTAGCGTAAATACGCTATGCGTTCTAGCATAACTAGCCCGTATGTCTGGATTTACCCCCCTATCACCATCTTTACCGATCACAAAAATCTGCTCTGAAGACAGCCCAATGTCTTAATCCTTGTCAGGCAAGATGGTCTCTCTTTTTCTCTCATTTTGATTTTCAAGTGCATTTTCATCCAGGCTTCAAGAACTGTAAGGCAGTCATGTTGAAGAACCTGAAAATAGAGAGATCCATCCATTCATAGATCCTGTTAGGATTGCCGCAACGCAAACCATCAAGAATTTACCTCCAGGTAAAACCTTTGTACGAAGAAAAAACTCTTTCAGTGGTCTCATGCCTCCAAATTATCAGTTCTCATGTTGGAATCCAGAAAACGCAAGCCTTAATTCTACGAAACTACCCACATTGCTGCAGGACGTCACCGCTTTTGTCAATGCTTGCGCTCTATGCACCCAACACAAAACCCCCTTGAAAGGCAACTCTAGGTCCACTACAACCACTTTCCGTGCCCAAGTGACCCTGGACCCATCTCTCGATGGATTTTATCACGGATCTTTCGCCAAGTTGCAAATATAATACCATCTGGGTTGTAGTGGACAGGTTCTACAAGATGGCCCATTTTATTCCGCTCCAGAGTCTGCCATGTTGGCACAGCATTTCGTCAGAGAAATTTTCCAGCTGCATGGGTGTCCAGAGGAAATTATCTCTGACAGAGGAGTACAGTTCACTGCAAAATTTTGGCGAGCCCTTTGCCGAAGCCTTCAAGTCCAGCTTAAATATTGCACGGCCTGCCACCCTCAGACCAATGGGCAAATTGAGCGAGTAAACCACTATTTGGAAACATTTATTCATCTCTATGTTTCCTCCTCTCAAGATAACTGGCTGGATCTCTTACCATGGGTGGAATTTGCCCACAACAGCCACTATCATGAATCATGAATCCATGACTACTCCTTTTAAAGTGGTGTTTGGGTATCATCCTAGGGTACCACTGTTTGTGCCTCTTACAGCTTCTCATGTTCAGGCTTATGAGGCAGCTTTAAAATCTTTCCCTGACTCATGTAAAAAGATTAGAACATCTTTACTGAATGCTTCCCAGAGATATAAAATCTAGGCGGATCACAAACAGTGTGCAGTACCTCTTCTTCATCCAGGGGATAGATTCTGGCTAACCTTCGGCTTAAAGTATCTTTCAGCTTCTTGATATTAACCAGTTTTTAACCAGTTTTACTCACCCAAGATATCAAGTTCCATGGGAGATGAATATGTGATAAGAGAAGTGCTGTACTCTCATTTTCGTCATGGTCATCTCCAATATCTAGTCGATTGGAAGGGCTTTGGCTCTGAGGAATGAGCTTGGATCTGTGCTACTGATGTCCATGCTCCAAAACTTGTCAGGAAATTCCATGCTAAGGTTCCTTGCAAACCACAACTTAGGTGTTCGGAGGCCACCCGTGGAGGAGGGGGTTCAGTCCAGTTCAAGTCTTGTTACAGTCCAGTCCAGGTCAAGTCAAGCCGTGGTCCAGTCAATGATCCAGATCCAGACCTCAGTACAAAAGCGTATTTACACTAGCCGCCGTTGTAAAATTGCCTTTTTGTATGTACTGCGCATGCGCACACCAAATGTTACGCAACGTAACTCTGATCGTACGTATCTTCAGCATAAATACGAACTAAGGGGTAGGTCATCCATACGACAACCGTAAATTCGCTTTGTAGGCTGAGGGAGGCATTTAAATTGTACATTATGGGCTGGGTTAAGTCTTTACGTACAACAATCCATTACGTACGAGCATACTTACGATTGGAAAAGTTAAGGTAGGGTTTGATAACCATAAATCAAGTAAATTACGTACTTCAAAATAAAATATAAAAAAGTATCCTGCGCTAGAATAACCCTGGCTGCTGAGTTCTCTGGATATGGGGGTCTACCTCCCCATAATAATTCAACATTAATAAACACAATCTCAGACAATTCAGAGCTCAAAATTACATAAATTACAACTTTTAGTTATGAAAAAATTAAAAGTACATATATAAAAGTATATCATTCAATTTAAAAGGCTAGATGGCAGGCAGTTAGCATAATTTATACTGTGTAGGCAGTCTATTAAGCCGGGTGGATTCCAACGTTGTCCTAATTCCTCATATCCCGATAACATGAAGTGGGGGAAGAAGAAAATCTAGTGCAATATGTCCATACAAAACATGATTTTATTAGTACACATATACACATAAATGCATTCTAAAAATGTATTTAAAATACTAGAATAAATAAAATAAAAGTCTGCTACTGTTTGTCTCCCTCCCCACCTACCAGAATATCTGTTAGGAGAGCGATGTAAACAACAGTCTATTCCTTGGAGTCCACGGCCCAGGTATTCGTGGCTTTCAGGTGTAGATCTTCTTACCAGATTGACAGTCTCTCTCTGGATTCGGTGGCTTGAGGTTCCTACTGCTGCAAGCGCTCACCTCCTTAATTACGTACGTCCAAGGGGAGTGCATAGTACTTACGAAAGTGTAAATACGCTACACGACCGTACGTAAACATAACTTAGGTCTGGATCTGGCTCATTGTTATTAAAAAATGTGCCAAACACAGTGTATCATGCCATTTTTTTGGAAAAACATTGACTGGACTAGCTTAGGAAAGATTGGACTGCACTTTGACTTGACTTGGACTGGACCGCACTGGACCGGACCAGAACTGGACCAGACCTTGACTTGACCTGACCTGGATTGGACTTTACCTGGACTGGAGAGGACTTGACCTGAACTGGACCAGGACTGGACTGGGCTTGACCTGGACTAGACCATACTTGACTGGACCAGGACTGGACTTGATTTAACTTGACCTGGACAGAATCAGGACTAGGCTTGAACTGAAACAGCAAGGGAAAACATTAGCAGCGCTACACATCAGGAACCAGGCACCTTGAAAGACCAAGTTGTTCTGGCAATGTGCACACAGCGCTCCAGTGTGCCCTGGTAATGGATTGGATGGTTAAAACATGTCATCCCCTTTCTTGATTCCGGTTGGTTGCAGTGCATCATGTGAGTGGATCCAATATGGTGGCACCCATGCACTAGAGAATGCCAGTATTTAGCGCCAGCAAACAGAAGGGAGCCATGTGGCGGATACTAGACAGAAGGCTTCCACTACTGTGAGTAGCACCTCCTTGGGGACACAGAAAGGGCATGCCTGGAGAGAGCTGCCGACAGATGGCTCCTCACGCGGTAAGTCTCGTGTTTTATGACAGTACCCCCTCCTCCATGGATGGCCTCGGGACACCTATGTTGAGATTTTAATGAAAATTTGGCATGGAGTTTTCTAATAAGTCTTGAAGCATGGACATCAGTGGCATGGGTCCAAGCTTGCTCTTCAGGGCCAAAGCCCTTAAAATTTCTCAAATCTCATACTCATTTCCTGTGGAACTTGAAATCTTGGGTACTTTCTTAACTGATGAATAAAATGATTAATGTCAAGAGGCTTGACTAATGAAACAAGAAATGTGTCAGGAACTTGGAGATAAGATGGTAACTTAAGTTTGTAGACTACAGGGTTAATGACCTTTGCTATGCAAAAGGGTCCAATAAATCATGGAGTGAATTTCATGGTGGGAACTTAGAGCCGAAGGTTTCTCAGTCCTGATTCACACGCCCAGTTTGCCCATTGGTCTGAGGGTGGTAGGCCGTGGAATATCTGAGCTTGACGTGGAGGCTTCGGCAGAGAGCCCGCCAGAACTTGGCAGTGAATTGCACTTCTTGGTCTGAGATAATCTCCTCTGGGTACCCATGCAGCTGGAAAAAAATGTTTTATTAAATATTGCTCCAACACTGGAGCAGAAGGCAGACTGCAGTAAAATACCCTAGTGCATCCGCAAACTCTAAAAACACAGGCAATAAAAAATAGGTTGGGTATATCAAAAGCGCTGGATAACTCTAAAAATACATAAACTCTAAAATAATCTAGAATATTTTCATACAAGCGGCATATAGGTGAGTGTAAGTCCACAATGTATAGCAGTTCATCAAGTATGGTCTTCACTGATGTTTAGCATAAACAATCAAGGTATGCAAATGTCCAGGAGGAGCTGCGATAGTAGGACATCCAGGCAGCAGATGTAAACACAGTCCCAGGCACAAGACATCCGTCAGAGGAGAGAGTCACTGTCAGCCGTTTGCAATCCTGATCCTTGACGCATTTTGGTTGTAGCCTTTATGAAAAGATGTGCCAAGGATCCGGATTGCAAACAGCTGACAGTGACTCTCTCCTCTGATTGGTGTCACTCACCTGTATGCCGCTTCTATGAACATATTTATATTTTAGATTATTTTAGAGTTCATATGGTGAAATGGAACCCTGAGGCAGATAGAGCTTTTCAGGCACTAAAAGTGGCATCAGTTTCACCCCTGACCAAAACTGATCAAAAAGATCAGTGCTTTAAGTGTAGTCTAATAATTTAAATTGACTTATTTAGAATGGCTAATTGGTATATAATGCCTGCTCTGTCCTGGGACCTACATTGCAGCCTGCTCTTTCCTGAATCCCCACTGTTTCCTGACTTTTGACTGACTCTGTTCATGGGCATGGTCATATTGGGAACAGTCAAGTGACTGCTTTAGTCCAACCATACCTTTCATGATCTTCACATGCTTTCAAATCAGCCTATGGGCTCTTAGCACTCACTTTTTAAATTCCAGTGCAACAAATATATTAGTTTCACATCCTTGATTCCTGAGACCCTTAGTGTTTTGTCAGTTTTCCTTGTGTCAGCCTAGCTGATCTATTTATTCTGATCTCTGCAGTATATTCCGCACAACAATTTCCAGCAAGCTCTGTAGACAATCTCCCGCATAGTGTGTGCAGTCATCGCTGTAGCATGCTCTGAACTACAAGTATCAGCAAGCACTGCAGACATTCTCCTGCACAGTGTGTGCAGTCGTCACTGCTGCATACTCTACACTACAAGTACCAGCAAGCACTGCAGTCGTTTTCCTGCACTGTGTGTGCAGTCATCTCTGCAGCATAAGACAAAAAATGTATATGAACTACCATGGGAGTGTTTCCTTAGGTAGAACTATCAGTGCCAGGTGAAAGTGGCAATCCTAATTACACTGGTGTGACTTAGACATCGCTAGAAGGAGTATATGCAGCAGTAGTCCTAGAAGAGACCACCTCCTCAAAACAAACAAAAGCTAAATACAAGGGTTGCGCTATGAGTATACTCAGCAGTTTATTAATTCAATAAAATCAACATATGTCAACACATATATGAATTGGCATATAAAAAATGCAATATAAAATAAAAAGTAAATAAAAAATAGTCAGACCAATTCAACGTTGCTATTATCAGTTGACAATATTGGCTGTATCTGGGGCCCCAACTGTCAATATATCAATAGATATCCTCCAGAATATTCCAGCAATATGCTTGGTGTCACGTGGCTAATGGGTAGAGAGCTGTTTCCCACTCTAAGTTGGAAAAAAATTATATATAATCGTAGCCACTAATGTCCTGTGATATTTGCCAGAGTATAAAGCGGTGGTGGACACAGTGGTGATGATCTTAGTTATAGTACACAAAGTGTATCCGGCACATTTGACTTGCATGTGATGATTAAACAGCAATAGAAGTTTGCACCATTCACTCGTCCAGTGATGTCACACTGTCTCCTACAGTGAAATGGTAAGTTGGGAGCAGTGGTATAAACAACTGAAAATTATTTCCAGTAGTACCGCACTGGATACGTCAGGCACACTTGGCTTTTCTAATGTTGTAATAGTAAAAAATGAGTTGCACAACTCACGAATTCCAATGATGTTCAATTGTCTCCTTCGTCTGGCTGGTGTTCGAGCTGATGCTATGGAGTATGCCGTGAGTATGCAGTGTGTTGTAGATTCCACTGTGCTCCAAGAATCAGTTCCCGTCAAACAGTGGCCACTGTCGCTCTTTTGTACGACCAGAGTAGTGTCTGCTTTTCAAGTAAATATCTGTATCGTTCTCTGCTCCTTTGCCGCTCGTAATTCTTGCATTAACCAGAGGATCTGGATGAATATTTGGTTAAGTTGAATAAGGTCTATGCACACTTAGATGCGTTTCTCCTAACCGGGTTTCTTCAGTAAGTGTTTTTTTCCATTTACTGCCCTACATTTAAATAGGGGGGTTAATTAAAGATATTCTGCACCTGAGACGAATACCGGTGCTTCAGAGATCCTAAAGAACTGGATTTATATAATACGTTGTTATCATCTACTTAGATCAACAGACTCTTTATAGTATTGAGTATGCTAAGCATCCCCACGTGATATATATATATATATATATATATATATAATATAAATATATAAATATAAAATAACACCACCACTATGGGGAGGTTTACATAATACATAAATTGTCAAAATATACATTTAAATGAGTAAACAACAACAGTAGATGTACATAAGAATTCATACATCTAAATACACCATTCCCTAATTCACAGGAATATTTCTCCTTTACACCGACCTAATAGTCCAATTAGAAGTGAATGGGATCATTATTAATAAACATATAAATGTATAAAAATATATACATCCCTACATAGATCAAGTAAATCCTCACTATGCACAGATATACATATAAACACAGAACTCCAAGTAAACATCACATCCACTGAGCCCCCATCACTATTAATATTAAACAAACCGAATTATGTTTGCAATTCAGACATCAGACGTTTACTGGGTTGATATATTTGGGAATATTCAACATAACCATATCCATTCAAATAATAGCTAGATCAAATTGACCCCTCATATCAGATGATATACTAGATCCCAGTATCCGTCTAGTTGTGACAGTTGTGTGGCTCTTGGGATTAATACCAAGAGCCACACAACTGTCACACTGTCACAACTGTGCTGCTAGATTTCCTGACAACCACTCTACCATCATTGCTTCAAATAACCAGGGATTAGATAATTTGGTTATAGAAAGGGCTCATCGGCTGGGTCCACCCAGGGAAAACTTACAAGAGAGGTCAAGACCGATTATTTTCAAGTGTCTGAATCACATGCACAAAATAGCGCTTTGGTCCGCAAGTAAACGCCAAGGTAGCCTGACATGGGAAAGTCACAAGCTTTACATGTTCCAAGATTATTCTTCAGAAGTTTCTAGGGTGTCAAGAGAGTTCTCTGGAATTTGTTTGAAGTTAGTCAAAAGTGGAAGGCGCTTTGCTTTGATTTATCCTGCTCGTTTACGTATTTTCTCGGGGAAGGATTACACAGACTTTCTTGCGGTACAAGACGCCAGAAATTTTCTGGACGAGGAGCAGACCCCTACAGATTCTTCAATTATGAACAGCCCACACTAAGGTTTTACTAAGGTCTTGCTAGTAGCACCTGCTACTTCTTATGACACTGTAAGCTCTTTTGCCATTTGACACTTGTTATCACATTTCATTAATAGGGAGTCATAAATAATACAGCCTATCAGAAAATGTTATTAGTATCATCAGTACTGCTCATCTTACTAGTTACCTATTTCTTTTTTTTTAACATACCAAGGCTATATAGTATAACTAAGAAAAGCCAGATGGATAGAGAGAGAAAAAAAATTCCTCTTCCCCTTCCTCTTCGAAGAGTGCGTTATGAAAGTTTAGGCAATAGCTTATGGGTGGGACTCGGCACAAAGGAAGTCCGATATCTCGGGTAGAGTTCAGGGAAGAGTTTGATCTCTATCCTTTATCTGTTAAACTGTTGATTGTACAATGCACCAAGAGTTCTGTGAACTGTCCAGTTCACTTATTATGTTATATTGTGTTATGCCAATTTTTTGTTTTATTTTTTCTATAACTCTAACAATGACTTGATCCTGATTTTCAACCTACTCTGCCAATTGTGTACCCTTCTTAACCTTGTTTTTGATTGGTCATTTCCAGCTTACTTATCTACCTCTATTAAATTTAGAGATCTCTTGAAAGCCCAATGGGCCTCCTTTGCTTTGAATAATGCCAATCCCTCAAATAATCCTCAATTATTTTTGCAATCTTTTAAGGCGATAATAAGAGGTACAATTATCCCCTATTCAGCAGAACACAATAGAAATCTAAACAAAGATTATCTTTTATAGTAATAAATAAAACTGTTAAAAGGGTTATTATTAAAAATACATTTACGCTCCCAGCTGCCCATGTGTAGATTCGCAAAACTGGGAGTGAAAATGGTACCCATTGCGGTACCGCATACCTGTACATAAAATTTATCTAAAAATTTTAAATAATTATGTGATAAAATTAAATTAATAAGATCACATAAAAATATTTTTTGTTTCTCTTCCATATTAGTGTCTCCTTCTAAAAATTCAAAGACTGATTCCACACCTTTTTTGTGGTCTATAGATGTATATAGCGACTGTACATCTACTGTTACCCATGTACAGTCTTCAGACCAACTGATATCAGTTGAAGTTTGTAAAACTAAGGTGGTATCTTTAAGAAAAGCGGGTAATTCTTTCACATAATTCTTAAGAAAAACTTCTACATATTCAGATATATGTGATGTAAGAGACCCTATTCCTGCTATTATTGGTCTACCCGGTGGTTTAATAGGGTCCTTATGCACTTTCGGCAAATAATAAAAAACTGGTATTTTTTTTACATATATAGATATGCGAATGATAGGTGTGAATAAAGCCCTTTATGATATATATATATATAGTTAGAGACATTACCTAATGATTAGGGTTATTTAGGTGGTATCAGCCTTGGATAGACGTGTGTCTTACTTCTATGGTACACCGAATCCAATATTTTTAGGTGATGAGTTACTAAATCTATTGCTTTCAAAGGAAATTTTAAGTTTTAATGTCTACTTATTTTGATATGAATTGCCGTTTTTTAATATTAATCTATGAATTATTCAACATGTAATATATACTTTTAAACAGCTGTATTTATTCTACTTTTATGGATATTTATTCTGTATTTATGAACTATACTGACCTGTTAGTTTGCATTTATGCTTATATTGTGTCTGCTATCTAGCTGTTCTAATGTAGTAAGTTAGACATAGAATGTTAAACAAAAGATAGGTTGTTTAGCTATTTTTATGTATCCATATCTACTAATGTATTGTTGTAAATGAATCCATGCTCTCTGTTAAATTACTACTGTCCGTTTTGTACTAATAGGGAAGATACCAGCATGGTAATGGTAAACACATTTCTAGCAGCCGAGATAGAGTGTTCAGCAGATAATAGACATCGTGCATGCGTGGAAAGTCCGGTCCCGTAAATACTAGCTGCTGTGAGTGTCTATAGAAACTACGTTCTTAGGCACTTTTAAAAACGCTTAAAAGCCACATTCGTCTCTATCTTAGGAACATTGGGGTAGATCCAGAAGTACGTTTGCCTACGTTTATTCGCGTAGCGTATTTTCGTGTACGTAAATTCGTTACACTCCTCTCGGCACACCCCTTGAACGTACATATTTTGTCAAGATACGCTTTCCAAACCCTACCTTAACTTTTGCCAACGTAACCGCAGTGATCCGCACACGTACGTATG
>WWET01008220.1:3776-21300 GCA_011038615.1 Limnodynastes dumerilii | reverse complement strand
ACACAACACAACAGTACTATGGTTAACCACCAAAGCAAGCACACCATTATTTGCAAAGCTTAAAAACTGTTTTTATTACATATTGCATAAGCATTCCCATCAGGTGAATACACACAATATAACAAGAATATACACACACACACACAACAGTACTATGGTTAACCACCAAAGCAAGCACACCATTATTTGCAAAGCTTAAAAACTGTTTTTATTACATATTGCATAAGCATTCCCATCAGGTGAATACACACAACTCCATATAACAAGACATTATACACGTTTGATATGCTAGGATGCTTTGGACTTTGCTTTTCTTTATGTGCTGTCTAAGCATGAAGCTTATCGGAACACTTAACCTTCCTTGCATAGGGGATATTGCTAATGGCCCCCATCACATGTTGGAATCAGAGCAACAGGAGGGTAGTTTGGTATTTTGTTTATTATTCTTCAGTATTAGATGCCTGAATTAGGGTTTAATGCAGGTGGTTATGCAGTTGGCTATGTTGTGATGAGTCATTTAGTGGACCAGTTGGTGATGTATTATGAATTATGAATACTTTGTATTGGACACTATTGTCTTGTTGAATTGAATTGAATTGTGTGTTTTAACCTGATGGGAACGCAGGAAAGGTGAATAACCTCTCCAGGGTTAGGGTCAGGCTGCAGGGAAGGGAGAATTGGGGTCAGGCTGCAGGGAAGGGAGGGTTAGGGTCAGGCTGCAGGGAAGGGAGGGTTTGGGTTAGAATTAGGGGAAGGGTTGGGGTAGTTTTCAGGCTTACCTTTCGGAGCACCGTGTTCGGTGCTCCATGGATCGATTGCTATGCCTCATCGAGGCAAAAGCAATCGAAAGCCCAGCCAGTTCAAAACTGGCTGGGAGGAAATGGCCCTATTGAAATAGGGCTGTTCTTTCCGGAGACCCACACCCCTTTTGATGTAACCCAAAACTCAGAGGAAGTCCAAGGAACAAGAAATAAGAAAAAATTAATTAAATTAATTTATTAAACAGGTTTGGGACAAATGAACACTGGGTCGCAGTTGCTCAGTGATAAGTTCAACATAAGAAACTTGTAATACAAATAAACAGAACTAGATAGCACAGCGTGGTAGCACAGTGGTCAGTTCAGCAGAGATAACTTGAATTACAAGGAAAGGTAACTGAGTAACACAGCGTGGTAGCACAGTGGTCAGTTCAGCAGAGATGATAACTGATAGCTGGAGGCACAAGGGAGTTCAGAAATACTTAATCCAAACCTGATATGCAGTGAAATAGCAGAATTACACTAATATACTATACTATAAAGATTTTTTTATATGTATGGGCTGTATTCTGAGATCCGTCTGGCGATTGGTCCGCAAATATACGCATGGACGGAGCAAGTAACACCCACCAAAACCCCAGTCACTCCCCTTGCTAATCTGTACCCACGGGGACTTCCGCATCCATAGACCAGCTGTAACTTTCCGTGGCCTTTTCCGAGCGAATGTGTCCTTCGTCCATGCGTATCTTTATAATCGCGCCCAATTCCCTTCATTTAAATGCCTCCCCCATTATTATGTAAATTCCATATACCATATTTTTCCATGGGAGATCCGTGCGTATTTACTCACGTCCGATTCACAAGTCCGTCCGTGAGGCACTTCTGCGCATATAGTCTATGTGAACAGCGTATAAAAAGTTACTACGCATACACAGTTGAAACGTACTTAAAAATACGCACGGAAAATGGGGAAAAAACAGATCTCTGAATACGGCCCTATATCATTAAATTCATGGCATATTGAGCAATCTGTTGAACTGTGAATAGAACTTTAGTTGAGATAAAATGTGCTGTCTTTGCAAAGCAATAAACAACAACCGTGATTATTGTCATCCTTTTAGAAAAAGATAATTCAAATAGGAAATCTGTAGAAATTGAGCTTCATGGTCATAATGGTGCCCAATTCTCAGCAGTGTGGCATCTTGTTTTAGGCACATGAAACATATCTGCTCATATTTATCTTTAAGTTTGTCCATAAATATTTACAGAAAAAAGGAGTTGCATGCACTCTTTAATGTCCTGTGGGTTTAGAATCAGACTACTTTTCATATTTATACTCTTTTTGTTGTATATAAAACCAATGAATTTGAGATACTGACCAGCTGTTATATAGACTTGGGCCAGAAAATATCACCTTTGCTCTACTCTAAGGGCCAAATTTACTAAGATGTGGGTTTGGAGAAGTGGAGATGTTGTCCACAGGTCTCATTCTAGCTGTCACTTTCCTATTACATACTGAAAAATCTCAGCCGGAATCTGATTGGTTGCTATGGACTGCATCTCCACTTTTCAAAACCCGCAACTTAGTAAATCTGTCCCCAATACTGTTTGCAACAGATGAAATTTGCCTGCCCTGTCCTGTGCATTTGGAAATTTCCTTCCTGTTCTCTGTCTTTTCTGCAGCCTGGTTCATGTGCAGCAAAGGTGGGTGCTGCAGTCAGTACTATATGTCTCTGGAAGATCTGGCCTCCGTGATAGAAATACTACACTTTACAAAAACTGTTGAAGGTGTCAGTGACCTTGTCAAAGCTGGCTTAAACTAAGAGTTAACCTGTCCCAAATGTTACAAGTGCAAGGAACCATGTAATTTTCAAACTCATTGTCCCAAATTGCAAGAACCCATGGACTGTTTTTTAAGCTAACTAGGGACCGGATTCACACTACCAGACGTATAACATATACGTCCATGGTTTACCGTTTTTTACTACTGCGCATGCGTAAATTTTTAACGGAATCTACGTATCTTTTCGTTACGTAGATTGCATATATGTGGTCTTTAAGACCACATCTACGTAACGAAAAGATACGTAGATTACGTAAAAAATTTACTACACATGCGCTGTAGTAAAAAACAGTAAACTACAGACGTATATGCTACGCGTCCGGTAGTGTGAATCCGGTCCTAGGATATATGAAATAATCCAGAATCCCCAGAGGTATGAGTAGCAAGAATGGTTGACAACCCAAAGAGGACTCTGCACCTATTTCCTTTATAGGAAGGACTTTGTACATGATCAGATTAGACTCTGTGAAAACCACATAAGACATAAGTGACAATGGCCCAGATCCAGAACAACTCTTCTGAGCGAATTTACGCGTGGCGGAGATGTAAAATCGCCTTTTATATCGCAAAAGTTAAGGTAGGGTTTGGAAAGCGTATCTTGACAAAATACGTACGTTCAAGGGGTGTTACTAGGTAGTGTATAGAATATATGCACACGAAAATACGCTACGTGAATAAACGTACGGCAAACGTAGTCTGGATCTACCCCAATATCCTCAGAATATGGAAGGCTTTGGGAGATGGACATTTGTAAAGCATCAGATTCATTATTTCTTAAGGTCTTATATTCTTGCTGAGACTAAGTAAGACTTTGTTGGTTTCTTCTGCTAAAGACGCAATCAAACCCATGCGTTTCTTTTGTTTTGTTGTTGTTGCCATTGGTCTGGAAACTTCCCCCTACAGACTCCATATTTAGGTCAAATTATTTTGTAAAAGTATGGAATCAGGGTCAGAAGCTTGAAGGAAAGCCGGTCAAAATGTATACACAAAGAATAGCTTTAATATATAGTCATGGAGATTACAAAGCTTTGAGGCAAATGAGAAACTGAAACAGACAAGGTTTCACTGATGGAAAAAAGCAGCAGCTAACACATTTTCTAAACACAAGGCAGACATGGTCGCCCTCCAGGAGACACACTTCTCCTCCACTCCTTCAGAGACCCACGGTACACTCAGTGTTTTTATGCTAATGCCCCCTTCAAGCGTAATGGGGTTGCCATATTATTTAAATCAGGCTTTCAATTTACCCTCCAATCTAAAATTGAAGACAAAAATGGCCGATATCTCATTCTGGTGGGCCTTCATGAGATAAGGGCCATAACAATTGTATCCCTCTATGCCCCCAATTCTAGACAGGTCCCCTTTTTGCGCCACCTGTGTGAACTGGTACAGACACACAGGAAGGGAGGTTTGGTTATTCTGGGAGACTTTAACCTAGTGTTAGACCCCAAACTAGATAAGTCTAACAACGTCCTTTCCCTTAGCTCCTCTCCTACCTTGGGCCCCTCGTTAGCATTTAGGAAACTCCTTGCTGAGTTCGATCTATATGACACCTGGAGGGCCCGAAACCCTAGAGCGAGAGATTATACATTCTATTCTAGCCCACACAATACTTACTCCCGCATAGACCTAATTCTTACGGATAAATGGTCCCTCCAGCATTCCGTATCTACACAAATTCTCCCAATAACGTGGTCAGACCATGCGCCGATTACGTGGATATGGGAGTTCCGCCCATCTAATCTTCCCCCGAGGCCATGGAAACTTCCGGACTATTTACTCTTAGCTGAGGACTCTAGGGAGGTTTTGTCCGATGCCCTGAAACTGTATCTTCGCACAAACTCTCCGGAAGACACCTCCCTAACTACTCATTGGTGTGCCCTGAAGGCGGTAATGCGGGGCTCAGCAATACAGCTAGGGGCTAGATTAAAAAGGCAGAGGCAGCAATTACAGGATGACATGGAAGCCAAAATTTCGGCACTAGAGCATCAAAACCAAATTCACCCATCTAGGGCCCTCCGGAAGGAGCTCTCGGCTGCTAGAAGTCAGCTGCAAAAGATTTTAATGCTAAAAACTAAGATAGCTCTCAATAAGCTACGCCAACGTTTTTACTTAGCGGGTAATAGAGCTGGCAAATTATTAGCTAGAAAACTTAGAGCCACTCAGGCCCAGCATCGGATTAAACATCTAGACTGCCCGGGGGGGATCCGATACACAAACCCTGCAGATATAGCTGATTGTTTTGCTGAGTTTTACTCACGATTATACAACCTGTCAAATGATGCCTCCATAGTCCAACCTAACCCTGACACAATTGGAAAATTTCTTGACTCTATTTCCCTCCCCACCCTAACAACTTCGGAACTAGATGCTCTATGTGACCCCTGGACTGATCGGGAGATGGAATGGGTCATTAAGAACCTCCCTAGGTCTAAGGCCCCAGGCCCTGATGGGTTCATCAATGAATTTTATACTGCCTTTCAGTCAGACCTTAGGCCCCTTCTCCTTAACCTGTTTAACTCTGTGTCGGGGGGGGGCTCCTTCCCTAAGGAAATGTTGGAGGCTCGTATTATTACGATTCCTAAACCCGGGAAGGACCCCTCCTCCTGCAAAAACTACAGACCTATAGCGCTGCTAAATTGCGATTTAAAAATTTACGCCAAACTCTTGGCCAATCGGATCAACCCTTACCTCCCACGGCTGGTCCACCCTGACCAAGTGGGGTTTATCCCCCGGCGACAGGCATCGGACAATACCCGTAGGGTCCTCGACTTAATTGAGCTGCTCTCTCGCTCTGGGGATCCATGTGTCCTCCTATCCCTTGATGCGGAAAAAGCCTTCGACCGGCTCCACTGGCTATTCATGCGGGACGCTTTGGCTAAATTCGGCTTCAGGGATCGCATCCTGCACTCCATTATGTCCTTGTATAAAAATCCTTCAGCTCACGTCCTCAGTAATGGTTTCAAATCTAAACATTTTTCCATCTCTAATGGTACCCGGCAGGGGTGCCCCATGTCTCCCCTTATTTTCGCATTGGCCATAGAGCCTTTAGCGGCCCTGTTCCGCTCATCCCCTGGTTTTCCCGGAATTAGCAGTGGTACTTCCTCTCACAAGCTTTGTCTGTTTGCGGACGACATTTTGTTGTTCGCGACCAGACCAGAGTCTTCTCTCTCTGAAGTCCAGGCTCTACTCGAATTGTACTCCAAAGCATCGTACTATAAGCTCAATCCCTCTAAATCTGATGCCCTTCCAATTAATGTCAATTCTGAAACATTGTCAAAATTACAACAAAAGTTCCGTTATAACTGGCAGCCGCGCCAGATTAAATATTTAGGTATAAATATCCCTACTCACATTTCTGACATATTCAATATCAATGTCCCCCCTATGCTTCTTCACATCTCTGCCTTGGCGAAAGCATGGGTTAAATATGAGATCTCCTGGTTGGGGAGAGTAGCGGCATATAAGATGATGCTCCTTCCGAAATTGATGTACTTATTTAGAACTATCCCATATCAATGGCCCCAATACTACCTAGCTAAATGCCAGTCGCTGATGTCCTCCTTTATATGGCGCCATAAACCAGTTAAAATGGCTCACGCTAAATTGGTACTCCCGAAACAAATGGGAGGCATAGCTCTCCCACATATCACTAAATATCAAGAAGCTAGTGTGCTGGCCCAACTTCAGGACTGGGCTGAAGGTATCCAACCTAAGCCTTGGACTGAACTGGAACGCACGCAGTACTCAGAGTACCCCCTTGCAGATGCTCTTTGGACCCCTAAGGCCTTGCGACCCCCTGGCCCCCTTATGTTAGCTGCTACACGTGATTCTTTAGTAATCTGGGATCGTGTTGTTTCCCAAGTTCTGAAGGACGTTTTAACTCTCCCAACTAATAATATCTCTGTCTCAGCGGTGTCTAGGATAATCCCTGACTGGTCTTCGAAACTCTGGAGAGAGAAAGGTATTGTTGCTCTCTCGGATATTATGGTGGGGAACTCCTTACTCTCTTTTCCCATCATCCAAGGGAGGTATGGTATTCCATCGTCGGACTCCTTCAAATACATGCAGCTGAGGCACTGGATTAGATCGTTTGCTAAACAACCAGGGTCCTTACAACCCCCCCCGGGCTCGCTTGCTGCCAGGCTTGGGCCGGGAGGGAGTGGAGGAGCGGTTTCCTTCTGGTATCGATGCCTGATCACACCCGTTGATCAGCCGAAATCTAAGGCTCAATTGGCGTGGGAATCGGACCTTTCCTCTGTATTTTCGGTGGAGGATTGGAGGAAAATATTCTCCACCACACATAAAATGTCCAAATGTGTTAACCATTCTGAGATGCACATTAAACTTTTGAATAGGCTATACCTCACGCCAGATAGACTTCATCGGATCTGGCCCTCTCAATCCAAATTTTGCTGGCGAGGCTGCAACGTTCTGGGAGATACCTACCATATTTTCTGGACATGCCCAGCTATTAGCCAACTCTGGAAGGCCATCTTCGATCTTGCTAATAGAGTCCTACGCCTCGCTTTAGACCCTTCTCCAGAGGTTGCTCTCCTCCACCTCTACCCGAAAACGGTCCCCGCGCACAGTAGATACATTTTAGGTCACATTATGATAGCATCCCGCGCAGCTATTGCTCAATGTTGGAAGGCTCAAGCTCCCCCCTCTCTTGCGAAGATCTTAGCCAAAATACACTACAGCTTCCTAATGGAGACCGAGGGTATTCCATATTCTATGGCGGCGTCCTCTCCCACTGTCAAGTGGTTTGACTGGAGAGAATATGAGGCATCGGATGAGGGAACATCCCTTCTTCCATCCCAATATGGCACAGATCCCATGCCATTTAGCCTCAATGAGCCCTCATAGGCTCTGTGTACTCTGATGCGCGGCGCCTTGATGACCCCCTCTCTGGATATCTGTTAATTTGAGTTCCAAGACTATAAGAGTTGATGAGCTAAAAGGTTTTGATATTTGTTCCCAATTTGCAATGTATTGTTATACATGTATTGTACCCTTCCCCTCCCTCCCTCCTTTCTTTTCTGTATCCCCCTCCCTTTGAAAGTCATATAAAGTTCTTTCAATAAAAATTATTGATGAAAAAAAAAAAAAAGCAGCAGCAAACAGATAATGACTAGAATATTTTATGGAAAACAAAAGTCTGGAAAGTATGAAGTCACAGAGCTGGATTTATATAGTATTAATGGTAAATAAGTGTTTGTCCAATGTGCTTGCTATAGATGATAGAAAATGAATATATAGGGAAATTAAACATGCACATGCAATGAAAGTATAAATAAAATATTAACTAAACGCAATGCATACAAATAAGCAAACAGAACAGTAATACAAATACAGAGAAAAGCAATATTGGTCATCTTGCATAATGTCAGTAGGCAAGGTCAATTTACACTGTCCTGACCTCTGCTGGCCAATGATGACATTTTCCAAGACCAATACTTCTACGTAATCATTTTATAATGGCTACAAGCCAATGTGACTGCAATAGCTAATTTGTCAGTTATATGTTTATGAGCCAATTAAAATTGATATAACATAATTCATTCAAACAATGGGTAAGGAAAGGAAACCTGTATAAAGGTCTGAATTTTTTGTTCATTTCAAAAATCTGCAATGTTTTGGTTACAAATGTGACTGTCACATTGTCCTAAAATAATATAAAATGACAGAATAGAGTTCACTGTTTAATAATAAATTAATATCAAATATAATAATGGACCATTATGTCCACATCTGTTACCAATCCTAGAGATATATTTTTACATGCAGTTTTCAGACTATCCAATATGTAAAAAGATGACTGCATCTTAACATAATACAGCCGCATCACAAAGCTTTCCCGGTTGGACGGGGTCTATGATGAATTGTGGCTCTAATGCAGAAAGAGCATCATTAGGTGACAGAGATCTAAAATGTACATCTGCCTTGCCATTTTGGTACCAGGCCAATACTGAATCTGGAAATCAAAGTGTAAAAAGAAGAGTGTCCTCCAGGCTTGGCGGGTGTTAAGCTACTGATTGGTCTTAAGGTCCACCTCTAAAGTGCAAGGTGCAGTAATAACTGGTTGTCAAGGAACAGGTGATGAAACCACGGCTTCATAAATCAGAACGCTGTAAGGGCTTCCCTGAGGCTAGTTACAGGCATTAGTTCTTTTTCTTGTGAGGGCAGTGATTGGAGCAACACTGGTGGAATGACCCCAAACGAATTTCCATTCATTGGATGGCCTTCATGGTAGTTGGTAGGGGCCAACTGATGATTCTAAGATCTTACTGAAAGGATGTACCCCAAGAAGGGTATGGAACAGACCTTGAATACACACCTTTTCCAATTTCCAGTAAAGGTGGTGAGATCCTCCTTCACCAGTTGTTACACAATGATAGATTGTTTGAGAAAGTTACACAAAATGGTGGTTGCTCAAATCAATTTAGAGATTAATATAGACAGATGCAATGGTAATCTGCACCTGAGGTCTGTGTAAGTTTGCTTAGAGTCGTGTCTTGGATCAACAGCTGAAGAGGTGTTGGTCCACCAACTATTTTGGAGGCTTCAAGGGGTGCCTCCTAGGTAAGTTTGGCTTTAAATTTAAAAACATATATGTCTCAGGTGTGTTAGCTCTCTTTTTTTAAAAACATGATATATGACCCAATATAGGAACTCTCACTGTTTAGAGTTAGGACTACCACAGCAGAAAAGCCTAGAAATTAGTTGGGGCCTTATCATATTTTGCAAACAAATGTTGTTGCAATTGTGTATAGCTAATGTTTGTACATTTTATTTTACAGATAGGTTGGTATATTTAGTTACTGGTTAATGGCAGAGTGGAGGTAATTTTTTTTCTGTGTAGATTGGATAAAATAAAATGAGTATATCATCCAAGTATACTACAACACTGTCATTGAATAAATCCCTAAAGATTTAATTTTTATAGCAGGAGCTTACTGAAGCCAAAGGGCACGGCCAAATGATCATGACTCATAGTGTTATGTGGGTGGCACACCAGGGTGCAGAGTCTCCCTGATGGTGGGAATGGACTTGACTGCTGACCAGTAGCAGGTTGTGGCCCCCAATTATAACCCCCAGTGGTAACCTGCCCAAGTGGGCATTCACCACACAATGGGGCTGATCCAGAGCTACGCTGGCCCGCTATGCTAGCTCTGGAGCACTCCCTCGATGCTCCCCCTGTGGCCGGCGTAATTACCTACTGTTACCCCAGCTGAAGTCTACCTTAACTTCAGCTGGCGTAACAGTAGGTAATTACGAAGGCCACCGGTTCGTAACTGCCCTAACCTGCCCTCCCTCCCTCATTTACTTAACTTCCCCCCCACCTTCCTTCCGTAACGGTTGCATAGTTACGGCGAGGGACGCCCCCCTCGCTGTGACTACGCAACAGTTAGGGACGCCCGATCCCAAGGATCCCGTTTCCCTAACTATGCCGGGGTCATAACTGCCCCAACCCGCCCGCCCTCCCTTATTTACTTACCTTCCCCGCCTTCTTTCCGTAAGGGTTGCGTAGTTATGGCGAGGAACAGCCCCTTGCCGTAATTACGCAACAGTTAGGGATGCCAGATCCTAAGGATCGGGTTTCATAACTACGCCGGGCAACATCTGTAGCTCTGGATCAGCCCCCATGACATACACTGGCAGTAAGTATAGCACGGTTAAATGACTTAGAATGAAGGGTTGAAGAGTCATAGAGCAGCTTTAATGACAGAGGCAGAAGCCAAAGTAGTCAGGAGGAAAAGACTCCGAGAGATAACCACGGTCAGGTGAAATGGACTCATAGAGCAACAACACAATGAGAGAGCTAGATGAAAAGAACTCCTAGTGTAAGCTAAAACAACTGAGTAAGTAAGATGACAAAACTCAGAAACAGTGTAAAATGGCAAACACACAGATCTCTCAGCAAGAGAGTAAACAGAGAGACATGGTACCCAGAGCAGTGAGCAAATGCAGCAAGCTGCATGTGCTACACACACAGACTGGAGGACACAGCAAACAAAGGGAGGACAGAAAATGGAAGCACAATGGGGAAGACACAGGGACAGAGACAGAGACCAAAAACCAATGCACCAGGCAAATGCACAGAGAAATGAGTCGGGAAGACTCAGGAGACCAATGCTATAACTGGCAACATGAGACATGGCAATTTAAAGGTTTATTCCCCAATCAGCTGTCAGGCCAGGACACACCTCCAGGCAAATCGCAGGATGGCTATACACATAGAAAAAAAAAAAGGTTGCACATCATGAGTTTTAAACTTTGTTCTCCAACAATTTTTTTCAAATTATAGGCTAACAGAAGTCCAGTTTGGTAAAATAGTGCCTATGACAATGTTGAATAATAATGATATTGTTGAGACCATGATAGTCAATAAAAAGTCATAAAGTTCCATCTTTCCTAATTAGAAAGATGTAAAGATGAGGGTCTGATAAATCCTCTCTCAAGATTTTCTTTGATGTAATCTGACATTGCTTGGGTCTCTGAAATGGAACGAGCGTACGTTCTATCACAAAGAGCAGAACCAAACGGCAAATCAATGGTGCAGTTCCAATGTCGGTGAAGTGGGAATGTCTTAGCAGCCTTTTTTCCCAAAACTCTTGAGTATTTAGGAGGACGACCATGTAGATCCGAAGAAGCAATATGGCATGTGAGGAGCAAACTGCTACTATTAAACTGACTTGCTCACTGTCTATTTGGAACAGACATTTACTGATTCCTTAAGAGCTGGTGAGATGATTCAGCACAATACAGACTGACCTGGTCTTTGAATTCTTGTGGTGTTAAGCAAGCCCTGCCAGCTTGCAGCAATTCCTCTGTTGGAGGGTTGACAGACCTTGGGCAAGGAGTATGGCTGAGCTTGGGGCAGTCAGGTCTACGCGTCTCCAGAGATCGTTTATGAATACTTAGATCCACAATGTTGCAAACAGAAATCAACTTTTCCAGAGTGCCTCTTCTTTCCAGGCTTACCCTCACCAGCATGGGACTTGGGATCCAGCTGTGGAAGTCTGGATCTGGTCCATTATTTCTGTCAAAGGACTTAGGACCGTGTTCATAATTAAGTACATTTCCAGACTTCCTTATGCTACCGCAATGAAATCCTTCTGTGCAGGATACTTAAGGTAGGGTCCGTGCTGGCGAATACACAATGCGCACATAGGAGAACAGGGGAAGTGCCCTGCTGTCCTACATGCGGACTTGTGAATCACAAATTATACACGATAGCCTCCGCTACAGAGGCTACCGTTCGGAATTCAAGAGTAAGGGCTGTATTCAGAGAACCGTCAGCGAAAGGTTCGCAATTATACGCACGGACGTTGCAAGGCAACACCCATGACACTCCCCTCACACGGATGGGTTGTTGGTGACTTACAAGTGCCTCGACTACCCGTATTTTTAAGTGTGCAGTTCCGTGAGTATAATACTTCCGTACGTGCGTATCTAACTAACTGCGCTCTCAAACGGTCATTTAAATGCCCCCCCTTCCACCCACTTTCACGTATCTGTCTCCGGACAGATTATAACCACGCCCCTCCGTACGGATTTTCTCACATACGATTCACAAGTCCGTGCCTAATGGACTTCCGTGTGTAAAATCAACGTAGATAGCGTAAATTTAGTTACTACGCATGCGCAGTTCATCAGATCGTAAAAATACGCACGGAACTTCTTGCAAAAACGGTTCTCTGAATACGGCCCTAAGTGTGACTTCGGTCCTTAGAAGCTAAAAATATTTAGATGTACAATGTTAATTTGAAAGGAAATAATATTTTTATAAACACTTAATGAGTTAATAACACTTACTGAGAATAATGTGTTTTCATTATTCTAGTGGTAACTGGTATTTTTGTTGTTCAAACATCAGGATCCATGGTTGTCTTCTGATCCATATCCCAAAAATGTATTTGCTCAATTTTCATACAATAAACTTGGAACATGTGGATTTTTCTGAAAAGCACAAAAGCCATATCAAGACAATATGTAAATGCTCTTGAGACCAAGGGCAAGATTTACTAAGCTGTGGGAAGGAAAAGTGGAGATGTTGTCCATAGCAACCAATCAGATTTGAGCTCTTACCTTACCTATTACATACCAGAAAATGTCATCTAGATTTGGATTAGTTGCTATGGCAACATCTCCACTTTTCCTTTCCTGCAGTTTAGTAAATCTGGCCCCTATTTTGCATTCTGTTTGGGAATGACCACCTCGTGTTATGTTCATCTGTGAAGCTAATTAGATTTTCTGAAGTCGTTTTTTTCTTTGCTGTTCCTGTCCTAAGCTTTTTAGAATAAATCTTCAAATGATCCTTGTTAGCTTCATAACTTTCACTGTAAACATCAAAATATACACTATAGTATGTGTGTAGTTCCAATATTAAGGAATTAGCAACGGATGGCAGGGGTGGGGACATGTTAGCATAGATTACTTTTCATACAGTTTTATTTATATTATTATGTTTATGGTGAAAAACTTTTAAAAATATATGTATATTAGGACAAAATAGGAAAAGAAGTGTATTTTGGTGTATAGAGAATAGGAATGTTTTTTTTGGCTTTTTTTATTTTTGTTTTAATTGAGATTATTGCAAAATCAGTTGTAAAAAAATGTATTTTTTTATTTTGCATAATATAAATTAAGTCCTGTTGTTAAAAGAAAGAATATATTTATATTATTTATATAATAGTTCTAATAAATGCAAATAGATAAAAAGACATTTTAGCTGAAAATAATAATTAATCTTTAATTCAATGTCTATCAACAACATATCATGTTGCAAGCATTAAAAACAAAACAGAACTAATTATAGGTCATACTTTTCCTAATTGCAAATCTCTTTTGGTTTGTTTGGTGTGTTTTTCTTTTAAGGCAGTCTGCACCAGCATGTGTTAGAAACGGATTACTCCCTTGGGTAATTTATAAATTAGAAGTTTTTATATATCTTATTTATGATAATGATAGAATTCTAGTTAATATTAGGGAGAATAAGTATCAATATGCCTGGTAACACATTTTAAAAGGGTGACATTAATTTTCTCCATATCGTAAAAGACAATTATGTAGCTACCTTGGGTGCAGGGGGTTCTCTGCTGGCAGCTTAGACAGTGCTGATAACTTAGTCTATGACTTAGGCCCGTATTTAGAGTATCGGACGTATAACATATACATCCAGTGTTTAGCGATTTTTACTACTGCGCGTAATGCAACATTTCTTAACAAATATAGTAACAAATATAATAAGAGGAGCATTATATTAAGCAAAAATAATAATAAAGCAAAAATAAGCAAAAATAAAATAAAAAGTGGAACATAATCAGTGTGTTCGGCTTTACTCAATCACAAGACTATATGCACCTTATATTCCCTAAAATAAATATTGGGACAAATATAATATATCTCTTATATAAGAAATTGACTATGTATTAATCTTTTCGAAATAGTTCATATATATATATATATATATATATATATATATACACACACACACAAGTAGGGATGGTGGCACTCAGAGATTTTAGTAACAGCAAAAACGACACTAGGTCAGAAACTTCAGGTTGCACCAACGTTTCAGTTCAATTTATTGAATTTTCATCAGGGTCAATAGACATCAAAACAATAGGGATATATATAGAGAAGAGAGAGCCACTTACCCCATCCAGACGCTAACGAGGTGCCCAATGACAGAGAGTCTGCGCTGGCCGGAAGGACGTTGAGCGCGCACCAGAAATGATGCGCCCGTATCCACGGTTACCGCGTCCGTCGGCAAGGCAACCCGTCAGCGGTGAGTGTGTCAATTAACTGTAACACCAAGAGAAGAAATCGTGAGAAAATGTGTAAAGTGAATAAAGAATAAAAGTACCACACAGAAATCCTACATGAGACAAACACTAGGAATGAAGAATCCAAGAATTAAGTGTCATAAAGACAAAAAGGAGAGATCCACAGGGAATATAGCAACATGGGAAAACAAGGGGAAATAGCACAGAGTATAAAAAGATATATTTAGAAACCTATGAGTCCACAGAGCCCTGGGGAAATGGCCAGCAGTAGCTAGAGTGGGGCATGAAAATGTTGTAAGACCACAAAATACTAAGGGGAGGAAAGAAGCCTACAGGTTAATACTGCAGGTCATCTATAAGGTGACTATCAGAAGGAACTCCTAGAAAACAGACAAATTGCACTGTTTGTTAAGCCCATGAGGGGCAAGTGTTCTTAATTCTTGTATCCATCGGGCTTCCAGGCGCCAGTTGATCCCGATTGCCACCTCTCGCCGGGGGTGGTACATGGTCGATCATTTTGTAGCGGAGGGTGGCAAGAGTATGTTTAGAATTCACGAAATGAATCGCAACCGGCTGGTCTGAGGGTTTCCCTCCTAGTGCTGCCCGGATAGACAATCGATGGAGGGCCATCAGCTCCTTAAACTGCATCTTCGTCTTGCCCACGTAGTGGAGACCGCATGGGCAGGTGATGACATAAAAAACGAAGGTAGATGTGCAGGTGAGATGATGTTGTATATTGTATTTTTGTCCAGAGTGGGAATCATGGAAAACCGAGCCTTCGTTCAGATACCTACAAGTGACGCAATTGATGGATCTGAAGCATCCTTTTTTAATGGTAGTGGTTTTTGGAATTGTCACATCTGTATGCACCAGCTTTTCCCTAAGGTTTGGGCCCCTTTTGTAACTGTGCATGAGTGCAACATTGTGAAAGCATTTAAGGGTTGAATCGTCCCTAATCATCGGCCAAAAACGCCGAGTGGTGTTCTTAATTAATTGATGTTGGCCCGTGTACGTATGTACAAATGGTAACCTTTGTTGTAAGGATTTTTTGGGTTTTGTTTGCAACAGCTGTATATTGGGAATGGCCAAGATTTTTTGCAATAGTTGTTCTAATAGAGGTCGTTGGTATCCTCTTAATATGAATTTGGCACACATTTGTTCCATTTTGATTTTAGTGAAGGTCAAGTCATCCGTAATACGGTGTACCCGCAACAGTTGCGAGTACGGTAAACCGTACTTCAAGGCTGGGGGATGAAATGATGAAGCAAGTAAGGTTGTGTTCCGGTCTGTAGGCTTGTTGAAGATGGTGGTATGCAGTGCATGGCCGTCGAAAGAAACCTCGACATCCAGGAAATGGACCTCTGACTGGGATAAGGTGTGAGTAAATCGGATGGGAGAATCGTTAGAGTTAAGGTCTTGTAACATCTGTAAGAAACAATCCTCTCCAGTACTCCACCGGAGGAATACATCATCGATGTATCTTACATAGAATGTGGCTCCGTCTTTGAAGCGGGGATCTCTATATAGGATGTCCTGCTTGTACATGGTCATGAATAGGTTGGCGTACGATAGAATAGGAAGAAGTTCTTCCGCAGGGAGAAGGACATCCACTTGTACTCCTGCATATGAAGTATCGCCCACAATCTGTCTCCTTACAGCCTCTAAATTGAACTGAAACATTGGTGCAACCTGAAGTTTCTGACCTAGTGTCGTTTTTGCTGTTACTAAAATCTCTGAGTGCCGCCATCCCTACTTGTGTATATTGTGCTCCACGGAGCTGGCAGCGCACCGGAGTACCTGCGTCGCACCTGCGTCGCACTCTATCTTCAGGGACCAAAATCACATGTAAACATACAAAACAAAAAGCATCTATATATAGCAAAAGATACTCACCCGCCCAAAGAACCACCGGGTGGTCTGGGACACCGCTGATATGCGTCTCCCAGCGCATCTAGCATGACGTCAGGCATCAACGCCTCACCGTCACAAGACCGCCCGAAGTCCGGAAGGATACTTGCGCATTCCATACACAGGATACCCCAGAGGACAGCAGCTGCCAGGGCCATCACCGAAAGCACCAACATCCCAAATTGGGAGGGACAGAAAACATATAAAAACAGTGTATTAGATTAAAAAGAACAATCATAAGACATCTCATATATCAAATGTAGTGACACATCGTGACTGTAATCCAGTGTTACGTCATATGCATTGCACATGTGGAACTAGACCTCAGCCATTATAAAAAGCAATGTAGGGGAAGCACTTCATTCAGTCCTCTAGGGGAGACAGCATCAAGCAAGTTAATCCATTTGGACTCCGATTGCAGTAATGCCAAATCACGGTCACCACCCCGGGGTAAGGGAGGTAACCAATCAATAATCTTGCATTTGATATCAGGTTATGATGTACAGCATAAAACCAGAATGGAAGCTGCTCAATCAATTTATTAAGTAAATGTTAAACAGGTGCATGAAAGGCAGGGGGGTTAACCTGCTAGCCACAGAAACAAAGGGAAAAATTGCCCCAGCACACTGCCATAAACCAGTAACAAACTATACTGTTCTATCTGTAAAATAAAACACAGAAATGTTCGTTACGCATATTTGTACAAATATGAGATAAGCCACCAGCCACCGTCAAGGCCTTTCTGTATATGGTGGTCCTAACTCTAACAATGAGAGTCCCAGTATTGGGTCCCATATATATGTTTATAAATTGAGAGCCAACTTACCTAGGAGACACCCCTTAAAGTACAGCATCATTTTTAAGTCCAATCCGAATGGAGGACCGATGTGCATTCATTCGTTCTCTGAAGGTCCTACAAAAGGTCTCTGAAATGTTGGACTTTTTTTAAAATGGACTATAAAACTTTGAACTTTTTATTACCTTATCAAGTCTGCAGAGTGCTCGCTTCTCTATACTATTTATATATATATATATATTCCCTGATGAAAGGTTGAATAAATAACCTGAAACGTCGGAACTACAAAAACGTATTGCTTGGTTGTTTTTCTGATTTGCCGGTCCTTGGTATATTATATTCTGTGGATGCGTTTTCACTGACCTGGCACCAGAGACTGTTGTCTTTTATTACTTCAATACTACAGAAAGTGCCCACTGTACCG
>WWET01008219.1:23538-36681 GCA_011038615.1 Limnodynastes dumerilii | reverse complement strand
CCCGGGTTGAATTCTCGGGTCTTCTGACACGGGTCCACCGGAAGTGCACCTTTCACATCTCCATGAAATATCCGGGATTTTGCCGAGACCCGGGTTTTTGCAAAAATCCCGGGTATTTCATGGTGATGTGAAAGGGGTATTACATAATGTACCAGCAGCACTGAAGATCTTTTCTTCCTAATAGAGAATGATTTACAGGTGTCTAAGTAAAATCAGACTGCAATTAGTTGAATCTCTTTGAATACACAAATAGAATATCTGTGAATTCAAGCGTGTGATGGATATTAGTTGTAGCAGTAGCAAATTAGACAGCTCATATGTACAGAAATAATGGTCCGGATTGTACAGAAATGGTACGTAGATAGCGTAGATAAGCTACCATGCATACATAGTAGCTCAATTCTTAAAACAACGTACGTAAGATGAAAACTATATAATTGTGAATCCGGACCAATATCATTCAGTCTCTGAGCCTTAAGAAATGATAAGTCTCGTCAACCAGGAGGCTTTTAAACTTTTATTGCAATATTCCACACATTAATACAAAGCACATTGCCCAATTTGGCCATATACCAGTTGTTGTTGTTGTTATAATCATTTTATTGGCATTCAGAAATAAAAGAACTTAAGAAATCCAACAGGGAGACATTTTGTTATTAGCGGGAGCCAGCTTCTGTAATAGATGGGAATAATCGCCAATTATATTTCTTCCATGTAACCATTACTGGGAAAGTCAGTGACTGGGATAAATGTGCTATAAAGCAGCAATAAATCAAAACGTAATATTAATGTATAAATATGGACCGGATCGAGAGACCCGGAAAAGGGGCATTTTCTGATTACCAAGAGCAGAAGACGCCAGCGTTTTGTGACCATACATGTTCCTCGTTCCCAGTATGAATCTGGATCGAGCGTTCTGTACTGGGGGCGTTTCTGACAGTGTGGTGAAATGGGGCACAGATCGATTCCGTTATGTGGGAGGGGAAAGTATTAAAATTGTACAGCGAGGGAGACTTCCGAGCCGTCTTCATTAAATGTGAGCATGGCACAGAAGTCTTAAGATCTCAAGACCATAGTTGCCAAGTCCGCTTATAACAAGCGGAATTGGGCTTGTTTTAATGCAGCAAGGCAACAACAGGGTTGCCGACTTTTAATAGCTTCCCTCCAGGACATCCCGAAGAGTAGCCATAGATGCATGCAGGGGGCGTGGCTTAATGACACAATTTATACAAAGCATGCCATTAAGCCACGCCCCTTGACTATTAATTACCCCCTTAGAGTCCCTCTCTGTCCCTAGCAACACTAGGATACTAGTGTTGCCAGGCAAGGGGTCAGGACTTGAGGCTGTGTTTTTCAAGAAACCACGGGCCTCTAGCCCTCTGCGGGAGATTTGCAGGCTCTCCCGGAATACCTGCTCAAATTTCGAGAGTCTCCTGGACATTGTGGAAGAGTTGGTAACCCTGGGCAACAACCAAACAGCAGGAAAACCAAACCAACCGAAATTACAGTCAGAAAGCTCAGTCATGTGTCAGTGAAGGGAAAGGGCGGGGTTTATATAGGGGGGGAGGGGAGAATAGCTAAGTCATTGTATCTCCTCTGAGTTTCTACATCGATATTCTAAATCATTAAGGTGCCATAGAGGGAACTGATAATAGCTAGCCTTCTGTAAGTAATGCATAAACAGGTTATACATCATTATTTCCTATGTATGCCAATAGCAATAGAGAAACCTTTTAATATAAGCTGATTTTATTGTAAGAGCTATGAGCTACCTAATACCCCTTTCACATCACCACCCCGGCAATATCCCGGGTTCACAGACCCTGTTTCACACTGCAGACCCACAGGGCAGACCCGGGTCTCTGAATTTCCCGGGTCTGCCCTGTCGTCATCAGACAGAGTAATTTGTTTACTGTTGCTCTGGCAAGCGTTCTGTACTGGGGGCGTTTCTGACAGTGTGGTGAAATGGGGCACAGATTGATTCCGCTATGTGGGAGGGGAAAGTATTTAAATTGTACAGCGAGGGAGACTTCCGAGCCGTCTTCATTAAATGTGAGCATGGCACAGAAGTCTTAAGATCTCAAGACCATGCGAGCAAGGGGAGGGGCCATGCGAGCAAGGGGAGGAGCCTCCCATTGTCCGTACAGAAGGCTGGTTCAGCGGGGATCTGGTGTTGGAACCTCACTGACGCTGTGCTCAGTGCACCAGGTGAAGCAGACAGGGCCGCCATCAGAAATTGTATGGCTGTGTCGCTCTTCCTCCTATGTGATGTCACATCTGCCTCTGCAGGAAGCCCCTGGAAGTGGGATGGAGATCCAAGCTTTTGCCTTTTGTTTATGTGCTAGCCAAATGTCCATCAAAATGACAGGAAATGAGCGGGGGAGGCGGGAGCATCTGCCGCACTGCACACACAGGGAGCGGAGGAGACGGGCACCTCGAGTGAGTAGAGACACAGGGTGTGGTAACTAGTTGGGCAATTGGCGGCTGACTGGGAGGTTTAGGGACGTTTTAAGGACAGCGGTTCTGCTCCTGACCAATGCACATGCACAGTAGCATCACAACGTGTGGACGCTACTGCGCATGCGTATAACGTTGAAGAGCTGAATGGCATATATAGAGAGCGAGAGAGAGAGATTTTAAAAATAAACAAAATGGCAGTTTTTTTTCTGTATATTAAATTAGTATATAATATTGTTATTTATGGATATGAATAATGGACCGGTTCCTAACTTCTGATTTAGTAGCCATCGGATCTGCCCGTAACATATGCGCTAGCTTATCAGTTTCATAGATGGGTCATTCCGGCTAGCCTCTCCCCTTCATCCAATGGGCTCTCCATGGCCACAACCTACCTTAACATTTACGACTTCTGCAAACAAAATGGCGGCAATTCAGTAGCCTAGGTCAGTACAAAGCAGAGTATAAGTCACACCCACTTTCTATCACAACCCCATCCTGTCAGAGGTCGTATTACTGGGCCGGATTCAGAGCACTGAGCGCATTGCATATGCACCCGGTGTTTTCCGACTTAAGATACTGCTCATGAGCAGTAATTTTCTAATGTCATCTACGCAATGCATTCGGTGCTCTGAATCCGGCCCACTATTAGGTCTGGGCAGGGCGAAATGCGTTCCAATCGGTAAGCAAGGAAACATGAGCGAACATTTACGAGATGCGATTGAATCACTCAGAACCGAGGGATAAATCTGAATTAGGGTCCAGTCCAATGGTACATAACGTTTGGAAAGATTTTCGATTCCAGAAAGATGATTGTGTTATATTCTGACCCTTGACATTCTTTTGTATTGTTGATGGATTTCTGCCCCTCCTCTACTATAGTTTATTCCCTCTCTGTGTAAGGGTGACTTCCTTTGTTGAATTCAACACTTCGCTCTGTGTGAAACACTGGTTTCTTGCAATTAATAGGTGAGTTACTGCATATGGGCCGGATCCAGACATAGGTGATAGTTACGTTTCAGCATGTATCGTATTTTCTATGCACTCCCCTAGGCACTCCTCTCACTCTTATGTACTTTGGCCGTTTTATGCTGCCCAAACCCTACCTTAACTTTTCATAGTGTAACTACTGACGTATGTAATGGATTCACGTACTTAACTTCCTAACATGGCCGATTTAAATGCCTCCCTCCGCCTACCAAGCGTAACTTCGGGTGTCGTATGGATAAACCCACCCCTTCATTCGAAGTTACGCTGATGGTACGTATGTTTAGAGTTACGTGGCGTAACATCTGCCGTGTGCATGCGCAGTAAATACTAATGGGCGATTGTCCATCAGCTGCTAGCGTAACATTGCTTGCGTACGTAGGTCTGGATCTGGTATGAGATCTTTCACATTACTCCACCCAGTAAAAAAAAATGTATGTAGCTACTGTACCACGAGAAAGCAATGGTCCCCCGAATAACTTCTCTCTGTCTGGATGATAATGTGGGAAAGATTTACATAAATGGAACATTGGAGGTACTCACTATATTAACCAATCAAATGTTAGCTCTCATTTTCTGGGATGTACTGAATGAATGATAGCTTGTGCCTGATTGGTTGCTATGAGCTGCACTACTTACTTTTCTGAAGATTCAGTAAATGTACTCTTAAGTCTGTAGGAACCTTCGTTAAGGTATTCACAGTGACATGGGCTTTGTGGGGAGTTTATATTATTTTATTTTTTATTCATTACTTTTGGCCAGATCCAGATTTAATAACGACAGCTAATTTATGCCTGCTGCATGTAAAAAATCAGGCTGTGGGAAAACATTGCACATGTGTGCGCCAAATGTTTCGCATGGTAACTCTGACCGTACGTTACTTGTAACTCTGTACGATGGGGTGTGACCTCCCTACGCAAGCCCATTATACACATTGGGCTTGATCCAGACCTCCGACGTCCGGCGTTAATACGGCGGGCGTAAGCGTAAGATCGTCTAGAAAGACGATCTGCGCATGCGCCATGCAGATGTTACCCGGCGTAGCTATGGCAACACCAGATCCAGGATTGGGCGTCAGTAGCAGCAGCGTAGTAACGTTGGAGGGGGGGGCGTTCCCCTCCGTTACTACGCTGCAGTTAGTGTAGGAAGACGGGGGGAGGGAGGGTAATTATGCATTATGACGCCGCCAGCTTAGTTACACTGGGTTTCGCCGGCTGAAGTTAGGGCGTCACCCGGTGTAAATACGATGTCAGGGGGAGTGTAATGATGTCACACTGAGGTGTTAGAATGCTCAGCGCACCATCGTTAGTCTGGATCAGGCCCATTGTGGCAGGAGGGAGGCATTTAAATTGTACAGTATGGTCTGGGTTAGACACATACGTATGACAAAGCGATACGCGTGACAGAGATACGCAAGGAAAAGTTAAGGTAAGGTTCTGAACACGTAAGTCAGCTAAGATGCGTACCTGAAAGGGGGGTGCCAGGGGGAGCGCTTTATACTTAGTAGCGCATAACCTAGGTATGCTTGTGAATGTAAAATGATCTTAGATCACAGGTCATGTCCAGGCGGCTGACCCTCCATGACCTATTTCTGACCCATAAGTTTAATTTTCAGTTTTCAAACGCAACGCTAATGTTTGGAAATCAATCATTATACACTGTTGTCAAATATTTCATATAGACAGTAATACTTTTTTTTATTGCATCATTTTATTTTACTTATAATTATGACATTTTATTCTTTTGCATTCCCTGCGTTCACATTGCCTTTAAAGTGCTCACAACTGCATGTATGTCACATGCGCTGCCTGATTTCCTTTCTGAGGATCAAGCCCACAGCCAGTAACAATGATGAAGTATTAGACTGAAGTGTGGGCTGTCTGCTGCCTCTTTGAATGTCTAGGGGGCAATAGTTTACAAGTAAAACATTCCGGAATGGCAACATTTTCTCATTAGCTCTTAGTATATTGGCTATTTCTCTAACTAAGTGTACTTGCTATGGTGTCACAGCTTTTCCAGACACTGGGGACTTTTAGCAGGGTACACAGTGGAGGGTTATCTGACAATTATTGTTCCAATCACACAATAATTGTCAGCTCCAAAATGCGTGTAGTGTCAAACGAAGCTGTAGAAGCGGCAGATATTGCATCAAATCGTCTGACAATGTCCCAACTGCAACAATTCCCATTCATATTTCTGCACAGAGCCACCTTGTGGACGAGCATATATTTGCAGCAAAGGTCCATTTGAACAGTTTGTGAAACAATTTGCAGTGTGTACAGGGGACATTGTCAAGCAAGAGGGGTCTAGAATAGTAACTATAGATTTTAAAACCTCAGTGTACCCTGTATTTATGTATTAAGTGCTCTGCTGAGGTTGCATCCTGAATGTTTTAATCAAACCAACTGGATTTTAAGGCCTTGTGGACCAAGGACCCCAGTATTTTGGGGGAGCCCTTCAAACTTATAGGGCCATTTAGGTTAGTAATACTAAGAACTATAAGCAGACTGTCTGTAAGAGGACCGGGCATAGACGATTGGATCTGGACCTTTGTTTTGTTGGAAGTTTATGAACTTATATATATTTATATAAGCAATAATGCACCCCCATAAAGCTTTAGAATAAAAGTTAGGAGTTGTGCTATCCCCCACACTACAGGGCTTCAAGCGTTCCCTCAAAACCCACCTGTTGAGGCTAGCCTACCCTTCCTCTACCTAGCTCCTCCCATGCCCACCTTCTCCGACTCCCCATCATCCCACCCTTTCTCTACCCCCCNACGACCCTCGGTCGTCTCATCTACACCTCTCATGTTTCCTGTTAGTCTACCCCTTCCCTTTAGATTGTAGGCCCTCCAGAGTAGAGCCCCTCCATTCTCATGTCCTCCTCAGTCTCCCACCTCTCCTTTGCCCGAGGCCCCCACGGACTCCCTTATCCTCCTCTTTTCTCTCTCATCAGCCCTAATTCTGCTCATTTGACCCCTCGCCGCTCCCTTGTAGCCTCTGATTTCACACCCCCTATTTGCCCGGTGTACCTTTTCTCAGCCCCCTCATTCCCTATTACATTTGATCTGTTACCTATATATGTCTTTTTACTACCGTATTCTGTGTTTCTCTGTATGGCACCATACCTCATGGAGCCCTATAAATAAATATTATTAATAACATTGGTCCTGATTCACACTTAAGAAGCTGCGGCTTCTTAAGTGCGTATTGGTCCAAAATGACCTACTGCGCATGCGTAGTAGGTAATTTATGTTATCTAAGTAGCCGATAGGCACGTAGATAGCGTAAGTGCGGTCTTTACAGGCCGCACGCAGTGTAATGCCGCCTCGGGCGTTTTTAGGAAGATGTGGAAGGAGGGAGGTATTTAGATTAGATGGAGAGGGCGGTAGGGAGGCGGGGTGGTGCAGTGTCCATACGGACATTGCACGGAGACTTAAAGTAGCCCTATGGCACTCCTAAGTGCCATAAGGCACCTAAAAACGGGGCGTGGTACGGGGGATGGAAGAGTGAGTTTGGTGCGCATCTGCCCGCACCTAACTCACTCTTATCTGTGAATCAGGTCCATTGTTACTATTGTAATAATGCACTGATATGGACCTTACACAACCTTGAGACACCACTAGATGGAGACAATAGCAACATTACCATACAATAACAATAACAAATTCATCAGATTACAGCAAGTATATGAGTAATAGGTTAGAAGCAGAATGGAATATCGCACTGACAATGTAGTTTGTGTCACTGACTAACAATGTATTAATGTGATAAAAGACAATTTTATTGCAGTATATCCCTGGTTTAATCTTGCATTTATAATAAAATCAATGTATTTGTTTTATTAATAAATTCTAGTTATTTTACTATGATATACTACTGAAAACAACATATGACAGATGCATCAACCATATGTACATTATCAAATACAGATATGCTGTAGATTTGTTTTAGTTTGAGTTTTATATGTAGCAACGGTTACACTCGCAAGAAACTCTGCAAAGAAACTTTTTTTTAATGAATGGGTGAGTTTGCCGTTTGGCATACTTCACCCATTTACTTTCGCAATGAGCGATATCCCTCCGCCACACTTCCACTGCTGCTATTGCCGGACCTGGACCAGGTAAGTAAACTATCTTTACAAGGTTAGGGTTAGAGTTGCGGTTAGGGTTAGGCTCAGGCTGAAGGGAAGGGAGGGTTAGGATCAGGCTGCAGGGAAGGGAGGCTTAGGGTCAGGCTGCAGGGAAGGGAGGGTTAGGATCAGACTGCAGGGGAGGGAGGGTTAGGATCAGGCTGCAGGGGAGGGAGGGTTAGGGTCAGGCTGTAGGAAATGGTGGGTTAGATTCATGCTGCAATTAAGGGAGGGTTAGGGTCAGGCGGGTCAGACTGCAGGGGAGGGAGGGTTAGGGTCAGGCTGCAAGTAAGGTAGGGTTAGGGTCAGGCTGCCAGGAAGGGAGGGTTAGGGTTATTGTAGTGAGAGGGGAGGGTTAGGGTTATGGTTAGGGAAAGGAGTGGGGGACTATTTTGTTTTTACAAATTTTCGGACCACGGAGCTTCCGGTGCTCCATGGATCGATTGCTGTGTCTCCTCCAGGCATATGCAATCGAAATCCCAGCCAGTTCGCAACTGGAGGAATCTGATTTTTCGCAAATCAGAATTTCTTTGCGGGGACCCACACCCATGTAGCAATATAATGATGACAAATTAAATGATGTCGTTATAACCCTGTGTAATGTAGTAATTTCACTGTAAAGTGATCTGTAAATTACTTATTAAAAAAGGCTTTGAGATTCCTTTATCACTTTACCAAACCTTCCAAAAAAATGTAGGTGTAAATAATTTTGTGATAGCAATGCTGTATAACCCTGGTAAATCTTGCTTCTTAATAAACCAGTTACATATAGTCATACTTGCCAAGATCCTGGAGGGGAGAGAGAGCTCACAGTATGCAGGGGCATAATGGTGTAATTTATGTCATTCACCCCACTACCTTCATACAGATCACAGCACTGATAGACAGGGATGTGAGGCAGAAATTTGCATTAAACCACATCATCAAACTCTGCCCCAATGGATGTGACTTGGCACTGCCATTGGTTGCAGGATTGCAAGATAAAATGGTAAAAGGTAAAATGCACTCCCAGGATCCCAGGATTCAGTGCCTGAATTCCAATTCTGTGTGGAGTTTGTTTGTTCTCCCCATGTCTGTGTGGGTTTCCTCCTGGGTGCTTCGGTTTCCTCCCACACTCCAAAAACATGCTGGTAGGTTAATTGACTAAATTAACCCTAATCAGTGTGTGTATGTGTGTGTGTGTGTGTGTGTATCTGTATGAATGAACGTGTTAAGTACCTTAGTATGTAGCTCCAATAGGAACAGGGACTTATGTGACTGTCTAATGTTCTCTGTACAGTGCTGTGAACAATTTATGGCGCTATATAAGTAAGTGATAATAATAATATCATGGGCAGCTTTATAAGAGGTGATATTGCCAACAAGCCTCAACCTGTAAAATCAGAACAATGACTAGGCCCCAGATCTCAGAGCCCCCGAGCGCTATGTACGTATCAGTGTCAGTGGAGATCCAGTTCCGGACCCCCGCTCTCAGTGCGTGTGATGGGAGGCTTTTCCCCATGCATGCAAGGGAGTTACCATAGCAGGACCCTACCTAAATATTTCTGCACCGTCCCCACGTAAACTGGAGGCAGAGTGAAATTTGTGGATAGTATGTAAAGAATGGAGCACGGCTTTACTCTCGCCCCACCTTCAGTGCAGTGTGTCTGCTCCTTGCAGGCAGATAACAACCATTTTTGGTTGGTAACTTAGGCCCGTGTTCAGAGTATATGTTATACGTCCAGTGTTTAGTGATTTTTACTACTGCGCATACGTAGTCATTTTTTAACGTGATCTACGTATCTTTTTCTTACTTAGATTGTGTAAATGCGGTCTTTCAGACCGCATTTAAGCAATCTACGTAAAAAAAAAGATACGTAGATTACGTTAAAAAATGGCTACGCTTGTGCAGTAGTAAAAATCGCTAAACACTGGACATATATGTTATACGTCCGGTACTCTGAATATTGGCATTAGTTTGATAACGAGGGGCCGGACGGAACACACACAAATGTCTGAATCACGGTGAAAAGAATCCGGGCTCAAAACAAAACAATTCTTTCCAGTTGTTTAGAAACAGCAGCCAAAGTGACCTGGGACCATATCCAGACCCTCGTACGTTAGGCTCCTTACACAAGTCTCTGTGGAAGTAACCTAAACGTAACATGAGCGCATGCACACGCCAGAGGTCACGCTGCGGATCTCCTGACATACTGAATGCTATTCTGCAAGATAGGAGTTTCAGACAACAGGGCGACCCACCCCTCCACACGGGTGGACAGGGGGAAGGGGCATTTCAAGTAAAAACTTCTGTGCGGATCAGCGGTCGACGGCAGCGTGAGTCAGAGGGGAGAGAAGGGGGAGTTCACTTTCCTCTCGTGCGGACTTTCATACCTCCGTGCGGAAGACGCCCAGAGGGCTGGATCAGGTCCATGGTTAAGTTGAATGGGTAAGAAATCATTTTGTTTCGTTTCCCTCTTCAAAAGTGGCTGGAGCAGTGTGTGGGCTGGATAGAGACCTCTGTGACCACTGTGCTCAGAGTTTCAGCCGTAGTGGTAGCGGAGATCAGATGCTGGAACCTCGCCGCATCCAGAAATCCATTGGACATTTTCCAAATGTGGGTGTTTTCCAATCCTAGTGATGTCTACAGGACAGACAGCAGACATTTCCTTTATAAGCACAGTAACTTATGACGTTTCCTGATTCATATATAGAATGCCATGCAAATATAGTATTTATGGGGGTGATTCAGAGATGCGACTGTGAAAAGATCGCAAATATTCATAACTATACGCAAATGCGAATAAATTGCGTTCGCATTTGCGAATATATAAATAAGGGAATCGTACCTTATTTTATGGTCTTACAATTACATTTTTATTTTAACAAACCCTAACTATGCGCTGTCATTTGAGATCTTAAGGGAAGTAGTAGCGTTTATTTGAGATCCTAAGTGTCTGCCTGCGCCCACTTTCCCTCATCTCCCTGCCTTCCCCCCGCAGTGTACAGGTGAGGTTGCTGGATCCAGGGGATTTTTGCTGCATCAGTTACCGTGTCATGTGATCTATTGTCTAAATAATGAGATCGGAGATGAGTAACTCAGTGAATGTTATGCCCCTTTTGCTTTCTGCTTTGAAGGCGTCATTACAGCTGGTCTCAGCGAATCTTCTGTATACTTAGTTGGAAGTAACAGCAAATTAAGGCCTATATTCAGAGTACCGGACATATAACATATGCGTCTGGTGTTTAGCGATTTTACTACTGTGCATGCGTAGTCATTTTTTAACGTAATCTACGTATCTTTTTCTTAGATCTTTCAAACCGCATTTACACAATCTACGTAAGAAAAAGATACGCAAATTACGTAAAAATATGACCACGCATGAGCAGTAGGATAAATCGATAAACACCGGACGTATATGTATATATGTTATATGTCCGGTACTCTAAATACGGGCCTAAATCTGCACCTTGTTAAAACGTGACTGGACTGTGGGGGGCAGAAAACCAGCTGAGATGATGCTTCGTAGTTTAACTCTAAATGAGAGTGTAACAGTGAATCTCCTGAGGATTTGTGGACGAATTTTTTTTTACAGGTGTAGTCCTGATGATCCGTCTTTTGCCAGATTGCGTTGCGGCAATGAAGTGTTAACTATCATCGGTTTTCAGCAGATTTTTGTGATTCATCGTTCCTGTGACTGCTATTTCTACAAACAGTCCAATAGCAACAGGTAAGTTCACCTTATCGTAGCCATAACCATCCCTTTCCTGCATCCTAACCTTAACCTTCCCCCAGGGTTGCCAACTTTACTTTGCCTCCCTCTGGGAGATCCCATATAGGGGATGGGGTTTGATGGCGCAAAATCACGTCCCTAAGCCCTGCCCCCTGGCCAGCAATGACATTTTCATAATATTACTAGGGATGGATGTGAGACGTGATGTCACAAATGATGTCATCCAGTCCCACTCAGTCCTAAGTAACACTAGGAATAGGTGTGTTGCTAGGCAGGGGAGGGGTCTTGAGGCCGTGGTTTGCATTAAACAACGGCCTCAAGTCCACTGTGGGGGATTTGCCGGCTCTCCCGGTATACTGCAAGAACTGCCTGAATTTCAGGAGTCTACTGGATATTCTGGCAAAATCAACAACTCTGCTTTTCCCTATTTGCAGCCTAACCTTAACCCTGCCATAACCCTAACCATCCTCGTCCCACAGCCTAACTTTAACCCTCCCCTCCCTGCAACCTAACTCTAACCAAAAAATGGGCACTATGTCAAATTAAGTACATTGGACCAGATTCACACTTACGATTTTGCTACTTTTCCCAGGTGTATTTTTGGGTACGGATGAACTGAGCATGCATAGCAACACCAACTACGTAGGATTTAGCCAGAGAAATCCATTACGCATGGACTTTACATCGGTGCTTAGTGAGATACGTCCGAAGAGGCGGCCAGACCTCCGTGCGTGGGAAGTTAAGTGAAAGTGGGTGGGGAGGCATTTAAGTGGTCTAATATGGGCGCGGTTAGGAAAGTACCTTAGCAACTTAAGCACAAATATATGTAGCGTTAAGGTTATACTATGGTGGCGGAAGTTAATTTAAGTCTGTAAGTTCAAGGGGCGTATAATTCTTAGGCGCGTATAATTGCGAATCCGTGAGTACGTTTTTCACACGATAGTCTGAATACGTTCCCTTGCCCGTTCCAATCTAGATACATTCTTATTTAAACGCCTTCTCAATTAAGCTTTTGGCTGTATCAGTGTCGATAATGGAATTGCCGCAGTTGTAAGTACATCCTGTATTTTCCTTGCATGTAATATAAAATGTCATTATTTTGCACCTCTCACTTTGCAGAATGGTTTGTCCTGGTTCATATTTGCACCTTTTTGTGCAATTACTCCCTTATTGTGCTTCTTTTCTATGTCATCCTCATCTTTTATTTACCAACTTTCTACCCTATTGCTCCTTGATAAAACATTAATGAGATTCATATGAATAGGTGCCAATGACCACTAGTTCTAAGCTTCCTGAATACTTCTGGGTATTTTACAATATATACAAGCTGCCTGTTTCCTCAAATAAAACATAGACAAAACGGATTAAACAAAGACTAGCAACGGCCAAATGCTCTGCAGTCTGCGGACATGTTCAGCTCACCGCGCAGAATATACGGAAACGGTCATATGGTTTGCCAGAATGATTCCCTCCTGTTGCAGTTCAGTAATACAAGTACAGCAGAGTGAAACCAAATCATTGTCTTTTACACAAATAGAATTCTGAGATCAGTTCCTACTCGTGTTAATCCATTCTATTCAGAAAACAATACAAGCAAATGAAAGTCGACCTGGATGAGAAACTCGTAAGCATTAGAAGTATTCAAAATTGTTTAATAAATATTATAAATTTATTTTTTCTTACATAATGAGTAAAGCATTACTCATTATTGTTATTTTAGTGCTATTAACATTTACTTTTAGCAGCTTGTGAATAAGGATTGCAATACAATGCCATCGGAAACTTAATGATCCTGCAATCTGATGCTTCTAACGCCAATGATGAGGTTTTGGCTTCTGGTTGTGGGCAGCAGGAA
>WWET01008218.1:30116-40835 GCA_011038615.1 Limnodynastes dumerilii | reverse complement strand
GACTTTTTGACCACACCCATTGACTATGTGGTCAACAGTGGTCACAGTATTCCCTGGTGGGCCCTTTATGCCCCAGTCCGACCCTGTATGTGTGTGTGTTTCAATAAACAAATGGGCAGACTAGATGGGCCATGTGGCTCTTATCTGCCGTCACTTTCTATGTTTCTATGTGTATACAATATATGTGTGTGAGTGTGTGTATAAATGGTTGGAAGTTACTTGGTGTCACTGGTATCATTTGCTGTAGTGCGGACCTTCCTGCTTTGTGTATTGTACTATGGACCTCCACCGGCCCTAGATGGTTCAGCACCAGCACAAGTTGTGCACTGCCTTTACCTTGATATAGGGTTGTGCAGATCTAAAAGACTATTTATATATATACATGTGTGTGTGTGTCTTGATCTGCGCATGCGCCGGGCAGATGTTGCCCGGCGTTGCTACGGCAACGCCCGATCCTGGATCGGTCGTCCGTAGCAGCGCCGTAGGGTCGTGAGAGTCCCGTGCCCCCTCCTCCTCCCCCTTCCCAGTCACTGAACCATGATGCAGACACATGGCCCTGTGCCTGCATCACGTCATTCATCAGAGTACAGCCCGTGCGCCGCTGAGGATCTGACACCAAGAGGTAAGAGAAGTGTTTTTATTTTTACAGGAGGGTGGGTTTGTATCTACAGTATATATGTGTGTGTGTACAGTATATGTGTGTGTGTACAGTATATATTATATGTGTGTGTGTACAGTATATGTGTGTATACAGTGTGTGTGTGTGTTTGTATACAGTATGTGTGTGTATATACAGTATATATGTGTGTGTGTATATACAGTATATATGTGTGTGTGTATATACAGTATATATGTGTGTGTGTATATACAGTATATATGTGTGTGTGTATATACAGTATATATGTGTGTGTGTATATACAGTATATATGTGTGTGTGTATATACAGTATATATGTGTGTGTGTATATACAGTATATATGTGTGTGTGTATATACAGTATATATGTGTGTGTGTATATACAGTATATATGTGTGTGTGTATATACAGTATATATGTGTGTGTGTATATACAGTATATATGTGTGTGTGTATATACAGTATATATGTGTGTGTGTATATACAGTATATATGTGTGTGTGTATATACAGTATATATGTGTGTGTGTATATACAGTATATATGTGTGTGTGTATATACAGTATATATGTGTGTGTGTATATACAGTATATATGTGTGTGTGTATATACAGTATATATGTGTGTGTGTATATACAGTATATATGTGTGTGTGTATATACAGTATATATGTGTGTGTGTATATACAGTATATATGTGTGTGTGTATATACAGTATATATGTGTGTGTGTATATACAGTATATATGTGTGTGTGTATATACAGTATATATGTGTGTGTGTATATACAGTATATATGTGTGTGTGTATATACAGTATATATGTGTGTGTGTATATACAGTATATATGTGTGTGTGTATATACAGTATATATGTGTGTGTGTATATACAGTATATATGTGTGTGTGTATATACAGTATATATGTGTGTGTGTATATACAGTATATATGTGTGTGTATGCAGTGTGTGTGTGTATACAGTATGTGTGTGTATGTGCCCGGAAGTAAAGGCCCCACGCAGGGCCGCGGAGGCCAATACAGGGCCGCCAGGATGATGAACCTGGCGGCCCTGTACTTGCTTCTGTGGCCCCGTGCGGGGCCTTCGCAACCAAATTGCAAGCCTGGCGGCCAGTGGCGCCAGGCTTGCACAAAAAAAGGTAAAACAATTTTTTTTATTATTGAAAAGCACGGGGCCCCAAGACCCACGGGGCCATAGGCGGCCGCCCATATGGCCTATGCCGTGGGTCGCCTATGATGATGCTTACATGGATACTATACCCTAGTAACTATAATGGCAAATTGTTAAACAGGTAGGCGCAAATTTAAAGTTTGCAGGGAGGAGCCGAACACCCTAGCACCGGCCCTGACTTTAAGGGTTAAGGTTTCCACATGTATGTGTATTTGAATCCAAAACAAGTAAGTGCAGGCAAATGTGTGTTAACTCTAACAGCAGCAAAGTGTGCGAGTGTGTCATGGCACATTTTCAACTAAAATAAAGAACACACATTAAAGCTAATTATTTTTAATAATGATATGTAAAATTTTTTAAATTATTGGTTTTAGACATTATGAAGGCAACTACTTTATCCAAGTTCATACATTGTTCTTGTCAGTAATGAAACCTTAATAGACAAAATATTAAACGATGATTTAAAGGTTACAGACAGGGGTGTAACACAATAAGGGATATGTATATAAGCAAGTAGTATATACTGTACAACATGCATGAAATCATATAAAATAAAAAATAAAAAAATGAGATAATTCAATGTACTTTATTTGAAATTCCGATTCATATAAGTTATGATTAAAATAAAAAAATTAAAAAGGCTACCCTAACTTCAGCCGGCGTAACAGTTGCCAACAGGGTGTAATTACGCTGGCCACAGGAGGAGTGCATGCCGATACGCTGTGCATTAGTGTCTTTTTATCTCTAGTTCCCTCTAATGGTATAAATAATAAAACATCTCATAGATTGCACAATTTTCTATATCTTTCACTTCTTCTGTTAGCTGGTGACATCTCTCCAAATCTCTCACACAAATCATTCAAAGTCTGGACACTACAGAAATCTGGCTGTCAAACACATTTCCTCTCTTCCACCACCTTCAATAACATTGAATTGTTTACTATAGAATGCACACTATGTCTGTAACAAACTTACCTCTATTCATGACCTTTTAACAGACAAGGGAGCGCTTCAAAGTGCATTAAATGTGATTTAATTGTTCCAAGAAATAAGATAAAAAACTTGTACCAAAAGAATAATTCATAAAAGCATTTCACACAAAAAATTGTCACTGCCAGATTTAGTCACCCTTCTTATCGATAGAGCTGGTGTCCCAGAGTATTGTAGATGGATAGTTAGGAGGTGTAGGCAGATCAGCAGCCTATTTAAGCTATTTGCTCAATGGGTGTCATAGTAATTCATAAACTTTATAACTTTTAAAATACATCAAAAATATACAGCTCGGCAGATTCAATGCTGGGCGGGAATTATCTGTATGCTCATCCTTAATATTCAGCATCTATTACAATGTATAAAAGTGGTTTCATTGGGATGAGATAGTAGTTAAATAAATGAGCCATTCAGGGAAAGTGCAAGGACTTCCGAAAAGCATTCAAGAATTCATACTAGCATTTTGACTTTAGTAAGCTGCTGCGAGTAGCGGCTGTGTTTACATGTCGCTATAGGAATCAAACCTGACTTAATATACAATGATCGGTGCTGAATCTAAGTTTTAACTTTAGACTATGTGAACTTAGTATTGGATTCTATGGCAGGACATTGTGGTTTCAAGAGTGGTATAATACCAAGATTGAAGGTGTAGAGAGCACCGTTGCTTATAATAAAAGGCACTAACCGCATAGTGAGATTTGTCTTATTCCGTTTCATATAGTGAAGACATTACGGGACAAATTTAGAGTTTAAAGTCTTTAGGCTCAATAAACATGAGCGCTGATTAGACTTCACTACCCAACTGAAAACATTGTAGTTTAGTTGTGCAGAGTGCAACATAAGGGAAACATTGTAATTTAATTGTGCAGAATGCAACATGAGAATAAAATAAATAAACAATGGCTTTTTCTTAAAATGGTGATCTCATAGAATTGTGGATTTATAAAAAAATGGAAATTATTATACACTAGCAATTTAAAATCAATTTAGTCCTAGAAATTGATGCCGGAGGCGTAAAATAACTCAACTATAGTATGTGTTACAGAATAAATGAACAAATGAATAAAAGAGTAAAGATACCAGAAGATACCAGAAACTTTAAAATCTAAGGGGCTCAGCTCTACACTAGATGGAGATGGGTGAAAAACGCCACCCGGCAGAACTTCCCCAAAAAACATCCAGCATAGAGGATAGACCAAATAGAATATATTTCTCTTCTGAGAAACATACCACTACAATATAACAGGCAAAGACAACTATTAATATTAATAAGACTTATTAATAATAATAATAATAATAATAATAATAGCAATAATTTGCACTAAAATCATAAAATCATAAAAATTCATTCAACCCTTTCGGGCTCAAAGTATTCAGTGTTAAAATCCAATAGGATTTTCTCTGTGCCAGTCTGCACAGTCTATCACCACCACCTCTTTTATCAAAGCAAATACATATGATAGCTTTTACCCAAAGACTTTCTGGATTGGCACCATGGCAGTTCAAAAAATGACGGGGTTCACTGTGATTAGACACCTTGGGGCAGATCCAGAACAACGCTTATGAGCACATTTACGCATGGTGGACACACAAAATCGCGTTTTGGTAAGTACTGCACATGCGCACCATAGAAAATACGCTCCGTAAAATAGCGTAAATGGGAACGTATGGGTCATTCATGTATTTGTCACGTAAATCCTTACGTGTGGGCGTGCCAATTTTCTGTGAGTCAAAAATACGTCTGAAATACACTATGTAGGCGGGGCTTTGTATTTAAAGTGTACAGTATGGGCGTGCTTAGCTGTGTAAATACATGTTGCACGTCCGTACGTGTGCGGATGACATCAGTTACGTGGGCAAAAGTTAAGGTAGGGTTTGGAAAGCGTAACTTGGACAAAATACGTACATTCAAGGGGTGTGCCAAGGGGAGTGTATAGAAGGTACGCACACGAAAATACGCTACACTAGTAAATGGATTGCAAGCGGAGTTCTGGATCTACCCCCTTATTGGTAATGTTTCTAAGGTGTTCTAATATTCTAATTTTAAAATGTCTTTTGGTCATGTGAACATATTTTAGACCACATCCGCATTCTAACAAGTAACATAGAAACATAGAAAGTGATGGCAGATAAGAGCCACATGGCCCATCCAGTCTGCCCAGTTGTTTATTTAAAACTATACTGACCCTGGTCCCTATTTATCCTTAATTTAGTTTGAGATTTAGGATCTCCTTATATTTATCCCAAGCATGTTTAAACTGTTCTACTTTGTTAGCCTCAACCACCTCAGATGGGAGGCTATTCCACTTATCTACCACCCTTTCAGTGAAGTAATTTTTCTGCACATTTCCTTTGAATCTCCAGTTTATATTCATGCCCTCGTGTTCTATTACACTTCTTCCTTTGAAAAATGTCACCCTCCTCTAGCCATTCACAACCCTTAATATATTTGAAAGCTGCTATCATATCCCCCCTCTCCCTTCTCAGCTCCAAGCTATACATGTTTAGTTCCTCTAGCCTTTCTTGTTAGGTTTTGTGACAGAGCCCATGGACCATTTTAGTTGCTCTTCTTTATACAGTCTCTAATGTATTTATGCCCTTCTGGAGATATGGCCTCCAGAACTGAACACAGTATTCTAGGTGAGGTCGTACCAATGATCTAAAAAGGGGCATCACTACTTCTCTCTTTTTGCTACTAATTCCTCTCCCTATGCAACCAAACATCTGACTTGCCTTTTTCATTGCTTTGTTACGTTGCTTGGCTACCTTTAAGTCACATGAAATAATGACTCCTAGATCCTTTCCTCCTCAGTAGCTTCTAATGGAGTACCATTAATGATATACTGAGCTTTTGTGTTTTTGTGCCCCAAGTGCATGATTTTGCACTTCTTGGCATTAAACTGCAGTTGCCACACTCTTGACCATTCCTCCAGTCTACCTAGATCATCCCTCATTTTCTGTACCCCTCCTGGCATGTCTACCCTGTTACATAACTTTGTGTCATCTGCAAAAAGGCATATTTTCCCCTCGATACAACAGGCAATATCACCTATAAAGATATTAAATAGCACTGGCCCAAATACAGAACCCTGGGGTACTCCACTGGTTACATTACCATCCCCAGAAGGGATTCCATTTACTACAACTCTTTGTTGTCTATCCTGTAACCAAGATCATATCCATGCAACTATCTTTAAGTCCAATCCCAAAGTTTCCAGCTTATTTAACAGTCTGCGATGTGGCACAGTGTCAAAAGCCTTGCTAAAATTTAGGTAAGTTATGTCTACAGCTTCGCCATTATCTAATACTTTACTGACTCAGTCAAAAAATGTAATAAGATTTGTTTGACATGATCTTCCCCCAGTGAAACCATGCTGCTTGGGATCCTGTAAGTTGGTGGATTGAAGGTAATTTACAATTTGTTCCTTTAACAGTGTTTCCATCAAGTACACCACAAAGGTGCTAAGACAGTTCATACAACTTTTGATATTGTATTTCACTGATATGGTATCTGTAAAACTTTTTTGTTCTTATGACAGTGATTGCACAGTTTACTGCTACTACATGGATAAAAACCAACAGGTTTGGGAAGTAATGAAGGAGTTGGATTAGTTAGAGGTTCAACTCGCTAGTTAGAGGATAGTACTCGCTCTTTTGAAAAGGACGTCTGGGTGTGTATTGAATTTGGGAGCTAAGATGGGATCCAAAGACAGGACATGCTAGTGTTTCTGGACTATGTCTTTAATTTTATTACCTAGGTTATTAAAGGTAGTCACAAATGGACATAACAAATGAATTTGTGTCCTCTCTAAAAAAGAGGGGGCTGAAACAACATCTATATTGGTGTCATTTAGTTGGCTATTACTCCTAAAGTCCTGCTCCAATGCTGTAAATCTGTTTGGATGTTCAAATGATTTATTTTTGGGTAAGGGTTTCGTTTTATAATAGTTGGTTGCCATTAGTTTATTTTGTGGACCTTTTACTTTAACCCAACTCTGTGATGTTATTTTACCAGAAAAGTTTGGTCTTGATTGGTTAAAGTGGGTCTGTTTCGTATTGGTCTGTTTCTTATTAGTGGAATTAGAGTGAGTGGTTTTTACATTCTTATTTTTAGTTTGTTGGAATTTCTTCTGTATATTAGGCATTTTTTTCTTTACATTAACATAATCATTATAGTCACGTTGAAATTTGTCACTTTTAGTTACAATTATTTTAGCCTCTATTTTATTTACTTTTTGTTCAATTTGTATTTTCTTTTCTTTAAAAAAGAGGATCATTTTCATATTTTTGCAGTTTGTGACCTAGTAATGTTAGATCTTTGTCTACAAGTTGCGCAAGTTTCTTTTTCTCAAAGATAATCAACCGCATCAATTTAAAAGAGCTTTCATCTAGAATCCTGTTCCATTCTAAAAAAACTTACCGTTATCAGTGTCTAAGGCTGGTTCTTTCAAAAGCCTTAGTCCACGTGGGATTCTACCACATTGGGCCTGATCCAGAGCTATGCTTTTACTACGCTGCGGTCTTACGCTAGCATACCTTCGCTGCACTCCCCTCGGCAAACCCCTCTCATGTACGTATTTTAGACGCCTTACGCTTTCCATACCCTGCCTTAACTTTATGCTGCATAACCACTTGTGGACGGACTTCATACACGTAGCTACGCTGCCTTGCACGCCCATACTGTACGATTTAAATGCTTCACCCCACCTTCGAAGCGTAAATACTAGTGGCGTATGGCTGGCATGCCCCATCTTAAGTTGATACGCTGCAAATATGTTACTGCCCCTTACGCGATGTCTTACATCGCGTAACATCTGCCGTGCGCATGTCCAGTAAGTACTAATATGTGAATTTATGCTAACAGCTAGCTTAAATTCACTCACGGATGTTGTTCTGGATCTACCCCATTGTACGTAATTGTCCAACGTTTTTATATCACAATATAATTTGGATTCTTTAATTAATAGTCTCTCCAAGGCTATTAAATCATGCTCTAAAGTATTATTTGGTACATGGTTTTCTATGTTCGTATTTCTACTAATGTTGTTTTCACATTCTTTACTCTTAAAGTATTGTTCAAATTGGGCAGTTCTCTTCTCAGAGAGATTTAATTCCCTGAACAGCATGGTTTCAAACACACAGCTGAAACCCTAAAAAACAGAGAAAATGCAATATTTTGTCAGCAGGAGGCACTAGTGTTACAGAAACCTGTAATAATGTAATAATATATAGGAGTATACAATAGGAACACGTAACTTAGAGGAACATTTTCGTGGTTTCATTGGGACGAGATAGTAGTTAAATAAATGAACCATTCAGGGAAAGTGCAAGGATGTCTAAAAGGCATTCTAAAAATCATACTAGCATTTTGACTTTTGACTATTAAGAAATATGTTCCCCTCCTGGAATCATTTGTTAAAGATTCCATCCATGTCCTTCAACTTCTATCAGGAATTAAGTGGGATCCTAACTTCCACCTTTGCTCAATCGACGTGCAGGCGTTATAAACGTCAAAAAGAAAAAGATATTCCGGCGCAATCCACTCACCAAATAATAAATAATTATTTTAAATAAATATATAAACTATAAAAATATATATACTGGATAAAGTAGTCTAAATAAAATACACAATTTTATTGAATAACATAAATTAAACAATTAATGGGCCCATATAAAATAATAAAAAATATATTAATACAAGTATAAACAATGTAAACTACTGCCAAAAACTAAGCTGTGACCAATCCATAAAGAGGATGACGTCAATCCTCTAATTCAGTTGTTGTGGTTGTCAAGAGTAACAGTTGAGTAAAATACATAAATCTCAAAAATGTAAGTACTCCCGTAGTAGAGCTGTCCAACACACTAGAGTGATAAATAAAAATCTTGGAGATACAAATAATAGGGTAGATCCAGAACTCCGCTTGCCATACGTTTACTCGCGTAGCGTATTTACGTGTGCGTACCTTCTATACACTCCCCTTGGCACACCCCTTCAATGTACGTATTTGGTCCGAGATCCCAGTGGTGCACCCAGGGGGGGTTTCTGGTTGCCCAGAAACCCCCCCCAGATTAAAAAATAAAAAAAAATATAGAAAAATTAGCAAAAAAAGATGAAAATTAAAAAGGGGCGTGGCTTCGTGGGTGCCGCAAAGGGGGCGTGGCTTAGTGGCCATGTGATCTGGACTAACATGAAGGAAGATGGTCCTGGCCTGTACTGCATTAGGAAAGCAGGTGGGAATGGTGAATGGGTCATTAGAAATACAACAATGCTTATGCACTGACACAGGCTCTGTATATTTTGTAATGTGCTTGTGCTCTACTAATTCATTGTATACTGCTATTACTATTAGATCTGTTCCTTCAATATAAAACTACTATTTTACTGTGTGAAAGAAGTAACTTATAAATCACCTATAAAAAAATATCAGAACAGGACTTGTTACAGCCAATAACCAAAGCAATTCCTTAATGTAGAATTTTTATTATTTTCAAATCTACATTATAAACGTCCTGCTTTCACAGAGAACATTAATGGATGTCTTACGTCTCGGCAGTCAGATAGTACGACCATATTATCAGTATTGTCATTTTACATATGTTTTATTTTTTAACAGTGCATCATATTAGCTCTTCACAATTTTACACACATCAACCTCTGCCGCATTACAGTCTAATTCCCTATCACACTCTCACACTCTCACACACAAACACACACACACATGCTCACACATATACACACACATACACACTCACACACACACACACACACACACAGGCTAGGGGTAATTTTTGCCTCGTACAGTATGACAGTGTCAGGAGAAGAGCTTGGGCAGGACGCGGCGGAGCTTATTTGCTGCGTTTTTGTGCTCCAAAACGTTTGCAGCTATGCTAATATACTCCACATGTATTACACGCATTGGAAACCCCCCTTTCAAAATCCTGCGTTTGCCACCGCGAGATCCGCTTTCCAAACCCTACCTTAACTTTTGCCCACGTAACCGATGTCATCCACTCACGTACGTATGTGCAACACGTATTTACGCAGCTAAGCACGCCCATACTGTACACATTAAATACAAACCCCCGCCTACATAACGTATTTCAGACGTATTTTTGACACGCCCACGTAAAATTGGCACGCCCACACGTAAGGATTTATGCGACACATACGTGAATGGCCCATACGTTCAGATTTACACTACGTTATGGAGCGTATTTTCTATGGTACGCATGCGCAGTACTTACTGCTACGAGTAAATTCGCTCACAAGCGTTGTTCTGGATCTGGCCCAATGTCCCAAAAGCAATGATGAAACACAATGTGTGTCAATGGATTTACTTATTTGTTGGAGTTCACATTAAAGAGGCATTGAGCACTTTTGCATAAATGGTTAATAGGTGGTTAATAGACAGCTTTAGATGGTAGACACTGTGAATGACTCGTTATACGGATAATTAGCAGGCTAAGTCACCGCAAAGTCTCAAATAGTAACAGTCCGATGGCATGTGAATATGTGTAAGAACATAAAGTCGGGAACTCTGTGGCAAGGAGTCCTGGCTGTTACCTTAATCCGGAGAGCCCCGGTCACATATGGAGTGCTGGTATCACGGTGTGTCTGACAAATTACCATGTGCTCGCTAGCGAGTAGATTCCATAGATATAAAGTCCGTCCAGTGCTACAAGTTCATAGCGGCAAACAACGGCGTGTGCACCCGCTGTGTTGCTGAGATCAACTGTTAGGAGATAGGGACAGCTTGTTCACAACAGCAAACATAAAAAGTCACAATGGGAGCCCAAACAATGGACTGACGCTTTTCTTCTCAGATAGAGATTTTATCAGAGGCATATGAAGAGGGGTCCGGTATTATTTCCCGGTGGTGAAAATCCCGGCAGTAAAAATCCCTTCACG
>WWET01008218.1:7515-20283 GCA_011038615.1 Limnodynastes dumerilii | reverse complement strand
AGTTTCTTCTTCCTCTTATACAATTGATGTCTCACTTTTTGGTTACCCCCTCTCCTACCTCTCTTTTTTTGTGTTATTGTTTTCTTTTTTGTTCCCGTCCTAGGTCTAAAAAAGAAGATGAGGAACCCTCTCTATCTTCTTTTCTGAGTACTTCGTATCTATTATATATGAAGATTGATCCTTCTTTAGATGGTGTATCCTATCTGTCTTTTTAAGGGATCTTTGGTGCCACTGGTCAAGGTCCTTTCTGTGATCCCTATGTGGTTCCCCATGATCCCTATTATACCTGTTGTCATAATTATGATAATATCTTTCCTCAGAATGTCTGTTATGTTTATGATGCCTTTCCCACTCTAGCTCTTCTCTCCTGTGGTCATCCCTTCTCCTATGATGATTGTCCCTGTTCATATTTCTCTCACGGTTTTTCTGATCCTCCCAATTTCTATTTCTAAATCTATCCTGAGACGTTTGTCTAGGGTAGTGATGGCTTCTACTGGTACTCCTTTTGTGATCTTCCCAATGTCTATCTCTTCTATCCCAAGGGGTCTGTCTAGAGTGATAGTATCCTCTACTGGGGCTACTTTTCTGATGGTAATATGTATTCCGGTTATTGACGTAGGGACTTCGTCTATGTTGATGCGATGTACCCTGATGGTTATTATGATAGGAATGATTTCTTTTCTTTCCTCTGTTAGATGGTTGTTTATTCTGATTGGGGATCATTTTTTTCTCATCTTTCTTTTTCTCATGTCCTTTATTGTTATTTCCATTTTTACTTGTTTTTTATTATTCACTGCTGTGGGGTTTTCCTTTGTATTAACTTGGGATGTATTTCCAACATAATCATTACTGTTGGGAACAGGGGGTTCGTTCTGAGTTCTTACAGGTTTTTTAGTTATCCTTTCCTCGGATTCCGACCTTTCTATACCATCCCTTCTGAGTTTATCTCGCTTCTTTCTAATGATCTCTTCCTCTTTTTTTATCTAGTTTAATCATAATCGCTGTTTCCATTTCTTTAAAATCTTCTAACTCCTTAAATGGTAAAATGAGTTCTTTTAGTGTACTAATTTGTTCACCAATATTTTTCAACTGGGTATTTCTATCCTGGATGATGAGTTTCATGAGGGAAATGGAGCAATTTTTCAGAATATTATTCCAATCTCGTTCGAATCTCTCATCACTAGATTCGAAGGATGAATCCTTCTGGATTATTAATCCAATAGTGGCGGCTTCCCACCACAATTTTCTTGTAATAGTAATTTCTCCTTTTTCTCCATTTTCCTCATGATGTATCTCAAGTCCTGATTTTCCCATTCAGATGCTCCCTCATCATCCTGTAAGATTTCTATTAACCTTTCGGGTCTCCTATCTCTAATAGAGAACATTATAAATAAATGAAGAGTATGTATTCCAAATACAATCAATGTTAAAAACTATCAACAATAAAATAGTAAAATAGTAAATTTACTGAGATTGGTGCAGCAGTATTTTTCTTTTCATTGAGACAAATGAAAATCTTGAAAAAGTGGAAAAAGAATAAATCTGCGCACCTTTAAAGCTGCTTAAAATTACCTTAGGGGTGTCCCAACCCCTAGTAAAAAAGATTAACAAGAATAGTAAAGGTAAAAATATTAGCGCTAAAAATTATCTCAGTGGGAAGTGCCAGAGTAAACAGAATAAATAAATAGAATAAAAATGGTATATCAGATAGTGGAATACCAAAATATTAAACTGTGCAATAATATAGTTTAATAGTGATCCATAGTGAGTATGCTCCGATGTGTAGATTGAATGCCTGTAATATCATCCTTCTCCCGATAGGGGGCGCAAAATGGGAGACAAAGATAAAACAAAACAATTTATTAATACAAGTCTACACATACAAAACACTAAGATAAAGAACTGGGGGTCATACCAAGAAGATGGTAGGGCAGGAGATGAAGTGGGACTGATTCCTGATGTTTCAAAGGGTACCGTGAGGATCAATGGCCACTCTACAGTCTCTGCTATCCTGGTATGCAATCCTCGTTCTGTGCTGCCGCCTGCTGATGCGTTTCAAACCCGGCTGGGTTCTTTTTCAAAGTCTGTGCGGCATGTCCTGGGGTCCATGGTTAAATGTGCCTCCCTTGTAGTTGATTGGTGGGCGGGAAGGGTAGTCCAGCCTCCAGAATCCACGTGTGAGCAACGGAGCATGTAAACAACATGTAACTATCTTACAAACTGGCACTTCCAAAAAAGTATCAAAACAATTGCCTAATGTATTACATGATTATATATTCATCATAAATGCTCATGCTGGATAATGTTAATTGATAATGATAATTTTTAGCGCTAATATTTTTACCTTTTCTATTATGTGTGTGTTTGTCCTGGTGTAAACAGTCCATACCCTGATGGGATGGGCAGGGGTGAACCCTCTCTGGACAGGTGAGACCTCTTGTTTATATACATATGTGTCTTTCCTGTCCCTAGAGGATTCCCTATAACTCATTTTATTATTGTTTTAATGTCATCCTATCCTAGTGGGTTAATATTCCCACTTGCCATCAAATTTATTATCCCCCCAGAATAGGCGATGCATCTACTCGGTTGCTGTGTGATGACGCTCCCATGCCTCTCCTACCCATGAGGGATCCACTCAAGGATCTTTATTTACTTAGAAATCAAGTTGTATTGACCTCTGTATTTGGGATACTTGTGATGCTGCTTCAATTATTTATTCCTCTGTTCTGAAGAGCGTGATATATATGTATATATGTTGGCTTATATCTAAGGTTATTGTGGTGTGGAATATACCAAATATATCCAGTATAACTATCCATTATAACTTTAATTTCTTTTTACATTTATTAATAATATTCTCTACTCTATATACTTTTTATGTTATATATTAGCCAATGACTATTTGATTATGTATATTGTGGATATGTATGATTGGGTTATTGGTGTCCCAACTGTCTATATTTCAGTTATTTATTACTCATTTATATATATTTGATTTATATTTATTTGTATTCTTATTTCATATTTTTATTTGTTTATTATTATTATTTACATTTAGATATATTTTATTTTAATCTATATTTATTTATATCTTTAGTTATTTTTATTTTTAATTCTATTTATTTATTTTTTGTATCGGGTGATAATATTATCATGGGTAAAAATTATATTCTGCAACATTGCAATGCATTATACTACATGTAATCTTGTTCTATGAAACCTCTCCTCGAAAGATCAAAAAAATTATAAAATAAAGTACTCTAAATTGCTTCTAAAGATTAGTTTCTGATGAAATTTGTATTTTATTCCCTCTAAATAAATTTCTTTATTATTTTTTGAATTGGATAAAGTAGTCAAATATATATTTTATATGATCATTTATTTTGTGATATACTGGACTATGTTAAAGTTAAAATTATTAGATTCTATGTTGCTGAAGAGTCTTATGGAAAAAGTTCTCTATATAATTAAAGATACTTTTTGATACATTTGTATATACTATTAAGCAAGAGAGAAAGTAAGCATTGAAGTCTATTTGATAAACAATAATAATCAAGAAAAGAAGTGAACATTGAAGTCTATTTGATAAACAATAATAATCTTTTAAGAACACCAAGACCAGACTCTTTCCTTGATTGGGTTAAGCAAACAGGTGCGATCTAATCAGTAAACCGGAAACTTATAAATACTATGTCCAGATCTCACTCTTCATATGCCTCTGATGAAATCTCTATTTGAGAAGAAACGCGTCAGGCCGTTGTTTGGGCTCCCATTGTGACTTTGTTGTTGTGAACAAGCTAACAGTTGATCTCACCAAGACGGCGGTGCACATCACATTGTTTGCCGCTGTGAACTTGTAGCACTGGACGCACTTTATATCTGTGGAATCTACTCGCTTGCGAGCACATGGTAATTTGTTAGACACACCGTGATACCAGCACTCCATATGTGACCAGGGCTCTCCACATTAAGGTAACAGCCAGGACTCCTTGCTACAGAGTTCCCGACTGTATGTTCTTACACATATTCACATGCCATCGGACTGTTACTATTTGAGACTTTGCGGCAACTTAGCCTGCTAATTATCCATATAACGAGTCATTCATGGTGTCTACCATCTAAAGCTGTCTATTAACCACCTATTAACCATTTATGCAAAAGTGCTCAATCCCTCTTTAATGTGAACTCCAACAAATAAGTGAATCCATTGACTCACATTGTGTTTCATCATTGCTTTTCGGACATTGGGCCGGATCCAGAACTACGCTTGTCTTCCATAGACGGACGTAATTCAATGACCAATAGCTACTGCGCATGCGTAGTAGCTATTGTACGTAATCTGCGTATCGTTTCGATACGTATGTTGCGTATATGCTGTCTTTTATATATATATATATATATATACATATATTTATATTTAAACATACATACACATATAGATATATAACGTAAATACAGTACACAAATAGCGCTCAAGGTTCATAGGGTATCACAATCTACTTTCAAGTCCTTAAGTATAACTGCAAGGATGATATATGTGAACTTATACGATGTATAAATAAATGTCCAGACCTTCCTCGAGCAGTTCTTTAAAGTCCCCAACTTTTTTTCCTTTCGAGGAATGGATAGAACCTCTCAGGATTCAATCTTCCAAAGTATTTTTCTCCTGAGGTCCAGGCTTTCATTTACCGCATCCTCTCCATATGTTCACCAGAATGAAAGAAAATATAGAATAGTGTAATACGTTCACACAACAAAATGCTTTCTCTTATAGACAAATACAATCGTATATCTTGAAGGTATGGCTTAGCATAAGTTCTTTATTCCACAGCCTCAGGACGTCTTCAGTATTTGTCTCTCCTCCTCTCTCCCGTTCCCCCCTCCTCGCCAGACAGCAGAGCTCAGGGAGAAAGCACAGACAGGGGAACACAGAGACCCTCGTGAAGTACGTCAACCGTAGAAAGGAGAACACACAGGCGATCTTACACTCACCCACTCCTCCTCTTGTATTAAAACCAATAATAAAGGATCCTTCCTAAATGAATGACTTCCTTCTTCTGTTATCCTTATTTCATATATTTTCTCCCCACCTCCTCACTGTAGGGCTTAAGACAGTTTAATTCCACCCCTGTGCATAGTCATAGGCAGTGGTTTTGGGGCTGCTACATTGCACCTTCTAGCTCCCTCTCAGGAGATGCTAAGAACTGTAATCCGGCGAGAAAGCAAAGGGGGCCACAATATTTTACTGCCGAATTTCAAACACCAAAGCTGACTGATGGCTACATGTAACACCTGTTTCTGTTGTCCTACTGCCCCCTGGTGTTCATCAATCTCATCTTTAATTCATTCCGATAGACCCTCTTGGACTGACATGAGGGCTTCCTTATTCCAGGAGAGTTCAGAGGAAAGTATACAGAGCTGGTTGACATATTCTACAACTGTCAGGTCCTTTTGGTGGAGTCGGAGGAGGTCTGAAGCTGCAGACCAGGCTCATCAAAAATCATTTGAAAAGTTTTTAAAAAGTCCGAGAGGGTGGAGAGAATCGGATTGGACTTTTCCAGCAGAGGTGACACCCACACCAGAACATGACCATACAACAAGGAGATCACATAGGCTTTCTTGGCCTTGTCTGTCTGGAAATTTTCAGGTTGCAGTTCAAAATGCAATTTTAATTGGTTAAGGAATCCCCGGCAAAGTTAAGGATTCTTGTCAAATTTAGCTGGGGTAGATAGCGGGATACGGGACCTGCTGAAAACTGGCATAGCGGCAGAAGTAGGTGATTGATCACGAGCCATCATGATTTTCTGGAAAGTCCCCATCTGGTTGCTAATTGGATGCAAGCAGGACACTACTTGACCCATAGTTGCTTCCTGTTGTTGTATACTCTCTGTTAGGTTATAGACAGAGTGGGCCCCCTGTGGGATTTGCCCGGTCTGATCCATCGGGCCAGAACAAACTATCATGATCTGGGTATGTTTGGGATCAGTGGCGGGTTCCGAGGGGCATGCAGGATGACAGGCAACGTAGTGGAAGCTGGGAGGCCAGAGGTAGTGCTTGTGCATATGAAGTAGGTGGAACTAGGAGGATCAGGAGTGTACAGCAGACTGCTGGACTGGACTGGATTGCTCCAGAGACTGGACTGGACATCAGACTGCTGAACTGGATTGGATTGCTCCCGAGACTGAATTGGACAGCAGACTGCTGGACTGAACTGGATTGCTCCACAGACTGGACTGGGCAGCGGACTGTTGGACTGGACTCGATTGCTTTAGAGACTGGACTGGACAGCAGACTGCTGGATAGCAGGCAGGCTGGTAACAGAGGTGCAGGTAATACTGGTAGCTGTCGTGCAGGTAATGCTGGTAACTGTCGTGCAGGTAATGCTGGTAGCTGTCGTGCAGGTAATGCTGGTAGCTGTAGTGCAGGTAATGCTGATGAGCTTGGAGAAGCAGGCTTTACTAGCAAGGGATTCAGGGAGCAGGATGCATGACAGACTAGATGAAAGACAGGCTGGGCTGGATGCAAAACAGGCTGGAACCAGGCACCTTAAAGAACCAAGTTGTTCTGGCACAGAGGGATCAGTGTACAGGGTTTAAATAACCCGCCCAGTGCACGGATTGGCTAAAGGGATCAAGGACCTGATTCAGAGATTGAAAATAAGAACTTAAAGTTACACCTGAGCTAAACCATGTTGATTTCAGGGGAGTCAAATGTCATTTGTTGCAACAGTATTATAGTTAAAAGGTGATGTTTCCCAGCTCAAGTCTAATTAGCAGTTTAAAAGTGAAGCTGATCAGGTATCTGTGTGCAATAAGTAAAAGCAAAGCATTCTCCCTGCATGCATATAATAAAATTAACTTGACTCCCCCTGAAATCAACATGGTTTTGCCCAGGTGTAACTTTAAGTTCTTATTTTCAGCCTCTGAATCAGGCCCCATATGTGCTGCAGAGGCAGTATCTGAGTGACTGCTGGGAATCACATGACAGGAGGCAAGATGGCGACGCCCATGCACCAGAGGATAGAGGTGCAGGTGCCTAATTCTCAGACACTATGCTGTATACATGCTGCAATGGACATTGTGCAGGAGGCTGGCACTATTGGGAGTCACCTCTGAAGGGCTGGAGAGCGAACATAACGTGGGAAAGACCGCTGACAGACGACTTCTGGTCAGGTAAGTGTGGCGGTGTCTGTCGCTGAGTGTGACAGTGTACTTCACTTTACTCATGTCTCCAGGCCTGGAGACAAACAGGGAGGTGGGGTTGGAATACTTCTTTCCCAAAATTGCACATTTAGCACATTTACAGTCCTACCCAATGTCCCTTCACTTTCTTTTACATCCTTTCAAGTACATGTTGTACGCATCTTTACACTTTTCCTCTGTGTGTAGCTGTAACCTGTCACCCCCCCCCCTCCCAATGAATCTTGCCAACAATTTCTATAAATATGCAAAAAAGGAGCGCTAAAATATTTTGGTAATGAATATGAGCTGCTGTATGAAGGAGTGTGTTCACCTCCTAACTTCTCCTAAAAGAGTTAAACTAGATACAAATAGGATACAGCGCTTGAAAATTAATTCTAGAAATGAAAGTATTGACTGTTGGCTGTAATAAACCACAGAGAATGGCACTATTGATTTTAAAAAATGTTATGGTTTTATTTTTTAATACTCAAAACATTGTTACCCTTAAACAATCATATTTCATAGATGAAAATTAGCACACATAAAAATTGCTATGATAGCACTAAAAACACTGCATTTATAATCATATAGCTTGAGACCACAATTCATGCACTATGCCTGAGCGTAGGCAGATTCTCATCGGATACCCGATGCCAAATGACTAAAATGATGCAATAGGAAGAAGTAGTTCTCAGTTAATAACCCTGTATTTACAGGGATAGACCTCCTCAAAGAAACGTTCTATAAGAATACCATCTGAGGTACAATTGACAGTGCTTACGATTTTATTGAAGTATACACCGATCTGGCTCTTCATTTACAGGTGTGAGTCCTATAGTCCGGGAGACCGCAAAAGGTGGACTGAGTTTGTCTGGGTGATCAGCCTAGGCAGTTGCCTCAGATGGTCATACTCCCTCTGAAATTGATGCTATGCACCTGGAGGAAACAAAAGGACCAGGGGGCGGGTTCCTAGAGTAAACAAAGTGGCTCTCCAATAGAGTGACCACTGTCTCTGTGTTCACAGTGGAATATTTGTGAGGCTTTCCGTGGGATCAACGTAAACAAAGAAGAAAAGTGTAGGAGTGCTTGCGGTCAATTGGTACACCTTAGCAGACCTCAATGGCTGCTCTTGCTGGGAGGATAAGTTCCTTAATTCACAGAAAATACAAAAAAGAAGTGCAGAGCGCCCATGGGGTCTAGTAGTAATTAGAATAATTTTATTTTAATAGAAAATATGTATATATGGTCTATATATACATATTTTCTATTAAAATAAAATTATTCTAATGCATTTAATACAACAAATAAAATTGATAGTTAAAAAACTACTCTTATAGAGTTTATAACTATTGCACTTATATTAGTTGAAGGCTACAGCACTTACAAGGAAACATAAAATACATAAAAAGCATATAAAAAAATAGCTGTTGATCAGGCAGCTTATAAAGACCAATGATTGCAAACTGAATCCAATATATATGATTGTTAGGTGTTGAAAACCCCAATTTTGTTTATGCTCTTGCACGTGTCCACATCATATTTGAATTAGAATAGGAGGCTTGTATGTTAGTTTGTAATGGCAGTAATAGTAGTCAGTAGTCACTGGCCGAACAGATAGATATAAGTAAAATGTTATTGATAGTAGCTATAATAGTTGGTAATAATATAGGTCGCAGCGGCAGGTGGACGCAGCTCCACAACAAGAAACATCTTTTGAGCCTAACGGTGCCACATACCTTGCCTTATTGCCGGATCCAACAAGCATATAACGCGAGTACAGATAAGTACCATCCTATACTGCATGTGCAAATTAACTATTGGATAAATACCTGCCTATATAATTACCAACCATTATAGCTACTATCAATAACATTTTACTTATATCTATCTATTGACAGACAAGACAGGTGTTGAAAACAAAATTGGGGTTTTCAACACCTAACAATCATATATATTGGATTCAGTTTGCAATCATTGGTCTTTATAAGCTGCCTGATCAACAGCTATTTTTTTTATATGCTTTTTATGTATTTTATGTTTCCGTGGGATCACAAGTGCCGGCTCAGGCTCAAGAGGTTTTTAAGCAGTGTAGAGCAGTCCTGTTAATGCATTTCGTCTGAGTATCTCAGACTTTCTCAAATCGAATACTCGTTCAAAGCGAATACAAGTTTTTTTGGGCTCCTATAAACGACATTCACTTCACTCCTATAAAGCTGGAACATAGTATAGTCACAATAAAGTCTCAATTCAATCAAAACTTCAAACAACTATTGGGCTGTATACAGAGATCCGTCGGCGATCGGTCCGCAAATATATGCAACTAAGTGTTTGATAAAACCATAAGCTCCATTAATTGCACCTCCGATGGTATTCTTATAGAAACTTTTGTTGAGGTGGTCTGTCCTTGTAAATACAGGGCTTATAACTGAGAACTACTTCCTGTTGCATCATTTTATTTATCTGGCATCGGGTATCCGATGAGAATCTGCCTACGCTAAGGCATAGTGCATGAATTGTGGTCTCAAGTTATATGATTATAACTGCAGTGTTTTAGTGCTATTATACCAATTCTTATGTGTGCTAATTTTCATCTATGAAATATGATTTTTAAGGGTAACAATGTTTTGAGTATTAAAAAATAAAACCATAAAAATTTTCTGAATCAATAGTGCCGTTCTCTGTGGTTTATTACAGCCAACATAACAGTAAATGCTTTCATTTCTAGAATAAATTTTCAAGCGCTGTATACTTTTTGTATCTAACAATTTCTATAACACTTTTCTGTGTGGCTCACTCATATCATATCCTCTGACTTACCACCAATTACCCTAGGCAATTTTTACATTCCCATTAACAGTCCTCTTTCTCCTATTGCCTCTAAGCTTTTCTCTCTAACCTCATCTCTTGGCTTTGCCAATGGATTGATTCTTCTACAATTGCATTGATCTTGTATTCTCTAAGTTATGCTCAATTGCTGATCTCAGTAACTGTCCTCACCCTCTCTTGGACTATTACCTGGGAACTCTACCACACAAAGTCTATACTCTATAATTCTGCAACACCTTCTCACACCGGTAGAAATCTTAATGCTATTAATTTAACCAACTTTCTCAATCTGTGCAACAACTACTATATGCCATCTCTAATTTCCACTCTCCTGATATAGCAGTTTCTCACCTAAACCAAACCCTAGCAGCTATCCTTGACCAAGTCGCTCCAGCTACCCCTCATGTACCACGATAACTCAATTGTCAGCTGTGGCACACTAATGACACATGTAACCTTAAACAACTTTCCCGCAAAGCAGAACGTTGTTGGCTCAAATCTTGTTCTCTTGATGACATTTTAACTTATACAAACACTTATCACACTTATAGAACTGCACTGGATAATGCCAAGCAGTCCTACTTTCAATCTCTCATTTCTACTCAGACTTCTAACCCCAAACTCCTCTTCCAACATCAATCAATGCCCAAGATATTGCAATGTACTTTAAGAACAAGATTGATAATATAAGACAGGAATTATCCTCCCAATCCTTATTTACTAACATACTATCCAACACCCTTTATCCACCCTCTGCCATTATGTCCTCATTCCATCTCTCAAATGAAGAGAAAGTGTCTACTCTATTTTTCTCTTTCTACTCTACTACCTGTCCTCTTGATCCTGTGCCCTCACAATTTAGTTGATGCCTATCCTCTGTGCTTATTCCAATTCTAACTTCAATCTGCAATCTCTCTCTTAAGACTGGTATCTTCTCCTCTTTATTCAAGCATGCACTGATTACTCCAATTCTGAAAAAACAAAACTCTAACCCAAATTCTCCCTCAACTTATCGGCCCATTTCCCAGCTTGGATGTCTTTCAAAGCTGCTTAAAAGACTTGCCTACACTCGCCTCACTCACTTCCTTTCCTTGCACAATTTTCTAGATCCTCTTCAGTCAGGCTTTCGTTCTCAACACTCCACCGAAAGTACACTGACCAAGATGGTCAATGATTTAATCACTTCTAAATCTAAAGGTCACTACTCTCTTATAATTCTCCTTGACCTTTCTGCTGTTTTTGACACTGTTGACCACTCTCTTCTCATACAAATGAGAAGTTACAATCACTAGGTATTCAGGACACAGCCCTTTACTGGTTCACATCCTACCTCTCTAATCGCTCTTTCAGTGTTTACTTTCTGGATCTACCTCTTCTGTCCTTCCACTATCTGTTGGGGTACCTCAAGGCTCAGTCTATGGTCTTTTGGTCTTCTCTATCTATACCTCTTCCCTTGGACAAGTAATAAAGTCGTTTGGTTTTCAGTATCATCTCTATGCAGATGATACACAAATCTACCTATTCACTCCTGATCTATAACCAACCATGCTGGCTTGCGTAACTGAATGTCTTTCTGCCATTTCATCTTGGATGTCCTCCCACTATCTTAAAACTAATCTTTCAAAAACAGAGTTATTAATATTTCATCCTGCCAACAAGAGCTACCCACTTGGTCTCTCTATTTCTGATGAAAACACTGAAATACCCCCTACTCACCAAGGGCCGGATCCTGAACTACGTCCGTCTTCCATAAACGAACGTAATTCACTGAACGATAGCTACTGCGCATGCATAGTAGCTATTGTACGTAATCTGCGTATCGTTTTGATACGTAGATTGCGTATATGCGCTCTTTTAGACCTTCCTTGCCCATTAAGACTATCCACTACTCGACAAACTTTCAAGCGCTCCCTTAAAACTCATCTCTTCAGACAAGCTTATCAAATTCTTTAATCTTCCTAAGCTTTATTTACCATATTAACAACCACTTTTTCTTTCTTTTACAATATTAACACAAACCCACACACTCTCTTTTTCTATTCTAAAATTCTATTGCCTCATTTCTGTTACTAACACTGCTGTGTGGCTGGATCATACAAAGCACTGAGAACACTTTTACCATACACCCTGGCTGGTTCCATTGTGTGATATAAAGCACTTGCCCTTATGTATCAAACCCACTGTAGAGTGTAAACTTGTAAGTAGGGCCCTCTTACCCACCCAAACTGTTTGTTATTACCAGGGCTGGCGGAATGAGGTAAGCGGAGTAAGTGCAGATGTGGGGCACCAAGTGAGAGATGCGCTACCCTATTTATATGCAGCGCTATGGATTCCGGCAGGCAGCTCACACAGCAGGTTCCTGTATGAGCTGCTGCGGCAGCTACATAGAGCGGCTGATGTCAGCTGCTCTGTGTAACTGCCTCAGGCGTTCAGACAATAATTCCTGTATGAGCTGCCTGCTGGAGGAGGAGAGCGCCGTGGAGGAAGACTCCAGGTAAGTGTAAAAACAATTTTGGGGCTAGTGTCACATTATGGAATACAAGGGGGGGCTGGTGACACATGATAGGAGTACTGGAGGGGCTGGTGACACATTATGGGAGTACTTGGGGGCCTGGTGGCATATGATGGTAGTACTAGGGGAGCTGGAGGCGCAAGATAGGGATACTGGGGGGGAGGGGAGTCTGGTGGCACATGATGAAAGTACTGGGGGGAGGCTGGAGACACATGATGGGAGTACTGGGTGGGCTGCAGGCACAAG
>WWET01008217.1:11163-23698 GCA_011038615.1 Limnodynastes dumerilii | reverse complement strand
GGGGTTGCCTTTGTGTGTGGGGTCCCTGGGCGACCACCCCAATTGCCCTGTGGTTAATCTGGCCCTGCACATAGATACTGACCCGCTTCACTTTTTACACTGTTATTTGGACTCCGGCTAGGAAGCATCCCCTCTAAACTCTATCCCTCCCCACCTAACACTAAAAGTCCCCGGGAAGGTTACTCACCTCTCCGGAGCTGTCTGCGGCAGGTCCTGCGAAAAATGAATGAATGAGATGAATGGATGAGATGAATGGATGAGATCGGCACACTCACCTTTTCATAAAAAAAAATAAAAGGCTCTAAAATGTATTAACATTTTTAAATAAAAAATTTTAAAAACATAACTTTTCTTTTTTTACTTTACTAATTTTTAAATAATATATATTGCTCTACTTGTTGGGATCCTGAGCTAAGTTTTCCTGCAGTCTTACTTATGAAGGTAGTCATTATACATGTATTAGCCTCTTCTCCGCATCTCTCATCCATGTTTTACCTAATGACCTGATTCCATAGTATTCCAAAGTCTTCTATTTCCTCCCCCAAACATGGAATAAAGGGTTATATCTTCATTTCACTACAAACCTAAACCACAAATTGCACTTGTCGGCAGTCAGCTTGGAAAGTATTGCTAAAATAATATTTCACATTAAAAAATACACCGAGACAGAAAAAACCCCATGACATGTTTGCTAATAATGTGTTTTATGAACCCCCATCTGACTGGGAAAAGGTCAGAAAATAATGGCAAACACTCCTTAAGAGATTGGCGAGTGGCGGAAAAATGGCCCTCATCTGAACATGACAGGCGTCTCCGTGACATCATATAAATGCCATAATTGGGAAATGGTAAATTGTGCTGCGCTGCCTTTGATGTGTCAATAAAGAAGTTCAAGGTGACAAGTCGGATCAATACCGCACGACAGGAATCATCCGACAAATTTACTGCAAAGTAATTGGGTGCAAAATGACTCGAGTCAACCTTCACGTGGCGGAGAGGCAGACAGACATCCTACAGGCAACAGATTGTACATTCAGCGCCAAAGAGCCCCTTGTGTCAGCGCTGTCTGACATCCGAGAATAACAATCTATCTATCTAACTATCTATCTATCTATCTATCTAGGAAAGCGTCCGGGGGTCTGGATCCGGTCCATTATTACTGAGGGTGCAGGTTTATGCGAGGCCTCATTGTTATATTTGTGAATTAAAATATCTTAACCCTTAAATTCAATGAAATTCAATATTCAGTCTTACAGCCTGTGTACTCCTTAACCTGGAAAGCTTCTACTATTTTAAGCTACAAAACATTTCGTCCGCTCCAAAAACATGCATTTCCACTCATTTGCATAAACTATTTTCGTTTACAAAAGGCATCAAAATATCAGATTATATTTAGTGCAGAATTATTATGTGACATTAATGATTAATTTTATGCTTTTACATAAACACATTAGTTATATAAAAGAGTAATGTTTGTTGTTTCAGTAATGACCACATGATGGCATAAGATGACTAAATATCCTTTTAAATATTGCTGAGGTTTTTTGTAACTCTTAATCAGTGGTCGAAGTGGAAATTTAGAAGCAGTGGTATGGACATTTAGAAGTGGCTGTATGGAAATATAGCAATAATAGAAGAGAATGGAGATTTATAGCTTTTCTTTTAATCAGTGGGTGAAGTGACAGCATAGCATACCCCCGTATACCCCCTCACTTCCAGCCCTTAATTATAAAATAAACATTTCATAAAGAAAAAGTTTTGGTACCTTTATTTCAAGTGTGATAATATTTATCATACAGAATCTAACATAATTATAGTTCCTTGAATTCAGTGCCCAAAATGTGATTAATAGTCAGTTCTCATATTATCATCTTTTCATTCAAATTTTTATTTTATTTACACATTTATTCAATGATTTAAAGTACATTGGGGTAGATCCAGAACTATGTTTGCCGTACGTTTATTCGCGGAGCGTATTTTCGTGCGCGTAAATTCGTTACACTCCCCTCGGCAGACCCCTTGCATGGACGTATTTTGTTAAGATACGCTTTCCAAACCCTGCCTTAACTTTTCCAAACGTAACCGCAGTCATACGCACAGGTCATGGATTTAGTATGGTCACTAGCCCCTTCGAAGTACATGCCACGGGGCAGATCCTCACCTACGGCCGACAGGGGAATTATGCAAGCTGCTATGTTAGCGTACCAGTGATTGTACATACGATCGGCGGTACGAAAAAAGGGCTGAACCCCTAATTTACGAATGTCGTATCTCAGGCATAGAGGCGGAGGTAGACATTTAAATTAAGGATTGGGTGGCGGAAGGCCCATTAAGGCCGCAGACCTAGTCGTAATTTTTAACATAGGAATGTGGACACGTAAGTGTCCAGACTTTACTACCTTGAGGGGAGAGAGCAGGGGGCATGCACTCCCCGTTATGCTAACATAGGTAATGACCTCGCACATCCGTAAGACGTGCATAGGTCAGGATCTGGGCCCATGAGAATACTGCATCTGCAGAGCAGAAACCGCCCACTGTGATTGTCATTTCTAATAAGCATTAACCGCCCACTGTGATTGTCATTTCTAATAAGCATTGAGGGTTATGCCTAACCATGCCTTAAAATGCCCTCCCCATGCGCCAACTAATTGCCGACAAGGGGGGAGTTCTGGTGATCCTTGATAGATCCGATTATATAAAGGAATCCTATAGACAATTGAATAATATTGATTTTTATGAAAAATTGGAGACTAATCCAAGTAACAATATCCAACAAAAATACCTGCATCTGATAAAGTCAGCTCAAGACACTGGTATTATTTCCAAAAGTACTTTTGATTTTTTGCATGTAAAATATCCTGTTATACCGACATTTTACTATTTACCTAAGGGTCACAAGTCAAGGACCAACCCCCCCAGGCAGACCCATCATCTCGTGGGTTGGGTCCTTGACTTGTAACCTATCTCATTACATAGATTGTCATCTTCAACCATATGTCTCCAATTTGAAATCACATATCAAGGACACCACACATTTTCTTTCCCTCTTGTCGGATATTAAGTGGCGTGACAACCTCCTTCTTGTGACGTGTGACGTGGAGTCATTATATTCTAATATCCCACATATTAAGGGTATTGAGGTTATTAATGAAGTTTTACATTTGGACTCACAGATCTCTGATGATCTTAGGCACTTTTTAACTGAAGCTGTCACTTTCATTTTATATAATAATTTTTTCACTTTTCACGGGGGTTATTATTTACAGCGGAAGGGGACCGCGATGGGGACCAGGTTCGCTCCAAGCTATGCCAACTTATATATGGGCAAATTGGAAGAAGATCTCATTTGGCAGGGCCCATTTGGAGCGAACCTGGTCACATATGGTCGTTTCATTGATGATTTGTTTTTCATTTGGGAGGGGGATACTTTATCAGTTTCTCACTTTATTAATCACCTTAATTCCAATAATTATGGTTTGAAATTTACACATTCTGTTAGTTCTGTAGAGATTCATTTTTTGGATATCACGGTTTCTATCATCAATGGCTCCATCGTCACGAAGAATTACAAGAAGGAGGTTGACACTAGTCAATTTTTGCACTTTAATAGTTGCCACCAAAGATCCTGGAAGTCCAATATCCCCAGGGGACAGTTTCTGCGTTTACGCAGGAACTGTTCCTCTGGGGAAGACTTTGAGGTTCAGAGCAGTTCCCTGAGGGATTCGTTCTTATCACAGGGTTATCCTCCACCATTAGTTGAGGATGCTCTCTCCGAAGTGAGAACTTTGGATAGAGATCCTCTATTACAACATAAAATGAAAAAGGTTAACCTAGAACAAAAAGATCTATTATTCGTCACCCAATTTAACACTAGCTCACATGAAATTAAAAGAATTATTAACAAGAACTCTAGTATTCTTGAATTTGACCCAATTTTGAAAAATTCTGGTTGGGTCAAATCTAGAACTATATTCAGAAGAGCTCAGAATATTAAGAACACACTGGTACAAAGTCATCTAAAATCTTCTGTCCCTAATGATAAGAAGTGGCTTACAAGCAAACTGGTCGGTAACCATAAATGTGGTAGAGTCAAGTGCTTGACTTGCGGCTTTATGGACACAAACCAGAAATCGTTTAAAGGGACTGATGGCAATTCCTATGATATAAAGAGCTATATTAATTGTAAGACAGAATATGTGATATACCTCATCACTTGCAAATGTGGGTTGTTATATATAGGCCGCACTACGAGATCTCTCTGTGTGAGATTTTTGGAACACAGACGCAATATTATGAAAATTTTTTTATTTCATTCACTGTCAAGGCACATTAATGAAGAACATGATGGCAATGTAAACTTTATAACTGTTAAGGGGATTGAGACAATCAAAGAAACAAGAAGGGTGGGCGATAGATTTCTTTGTTTATGCAGGAGAGAATCGTACTGGATCTTTAAATTGGACACTATGGGCCTGATTCAGAGATGCGATTGCGAAAAGATCGCAAAGGGGATTAAATGATTCAATTGAACTGGACCATTAATTTATTATAATAATCTCTTTTCAGAATTTAGATTATGTATTATGACACCCAATTTCCCTTCCCCCTCCCCTTTTTCTCCCCCTCCCCTTTTCCCTTGTTCTATTTGGTTGTCTCCCTCCAACAGTTATGAGATTAACCTCAAGATAACATATTGTATTCTAGTAATGTTGAATTACTGGTCAATAACTTGGTTTGTCTAAATATTTTGTTTAAGAAGTCCTTGTAGGATTTGTATAATTTAATTTTGATTATAAATTATTTATAACTGTATTTACCTGTTTATTTATCTACCTATTTTATTTTATTTCTTTTCCTTTAATCATCAGTTTATATATATATATTTATTTTATGTATATATTAATTTATTTATATATTCTTTCTTGGATCCATTTATTCTATATCTGGATCGTTACAATTTTACAAAGAATCCTTGTAAAAAATCCTTCTACATTGAACAACTATAGATTGTCATATATCTATTTGTAAATGAAAAGTGGAGCTTTGTATCAACATGAAGGGGCACATAATATTATATACTGTGGAAGAATTACTCCCTGGACATATTTTTAATTTGAAGATATCTGCGTGTATAGATTTAAAGCTAATCCACATACTGCGTGTATAGATTTCATACTAATCCACATACTATGATTATTAATATTATTCTTGGTGATGTGATTTCCCAACCTAAGCCATCATAGTGCAACAAATAAGGTCAAATAACATGAAACCATATGGAGACCGTTTTGACACTGGTGGTGTATAATTTAAAAAGAAATGATTAATTTGTGTAGGTATCAATGCATGTATATATTTTTTGATAGTATTATTTTTTATTTAGATATACATTATATATTTTAGTAAGTTTATCTATTTATTTTAATGCCACCATTGCCAAATCAAGAAAATTTATTGAATAGTGCAATTGTCTTAGATCCATCAAAGATTGTTTATAATTGAGCATATATATATATATTTTGTATATTTTTCTTTATTGTGTATATTTTTCTGTATTTATGATTGTTTATTCGACTAATTAATGGGTTATTATTTATTGTCATTACTATCACCATTATTATTACTGTCTTGGACCTCATTTCCTACTTTATCCATAAATAAGTTTTTTATTAACTGTGCTATTTAAATGGATAGGGACCTCATATTGGTTATCAACTTCATATAAAAATGTAAAACAATTGCGGAAGCATCATCAGAAATAAATAAATGAAGGACTAATGTTCATTTACTGCGATTTAAAATATTAAAACAACAAGAACAAAATTATAGATTTACTATATTAAATAAAGAGAACAACCGGACCATTATACGAAGGATAAGTGCACAAAAAGCCTCCTTTCCTGAAGGACCTCCTTCCAGTGATTACACACCTGTTTGCATTATATTTAAAGGACTATGGGGGCTCATTTAAGTTACTTGCTCTCTGAGGAAACCCATGCTGGGAGAAACGCGTTACAGCTCTATTCTATTTTATTGAAGGAATTCACGTTATCTGCATGCTATTATTTGCTCAACTTGATCTTTGAATAATACGTTGGGACAACGGACATTTTATGATTGGCTCGAGGACAGAGCACGTCCGTATTCACTAAGCCCCACGGGTGCTCCAGACCGCTCATTGGGCTCCTGCATACGGATCCTGCCGGCTCGCTAATTGCGGCATCTAAATTGTGAGTCAAAGGAGGCCAGCTGGTCTTTACATATATACAGCCACCCTCGCTGACGAGAGAGGTGTTTCTTCCTCCTACTAACAGCCGTCAGAAGTTTACTCTTGGCCGGTGTGTCCTACGGAGTTTCCGATATTTACCAACAACATATGGTCTCAAAAATCAACAGTGAGTTAACCTGTATTGTGTCTAGGAACTTTTGACTGTGTTAAACATCTCAACCTTCCCACCGTCATTAGAATCTTGTATTTAAGGACATCTTTAGAAATGCAATTGCACTTTTTGCAACTTTCTGCAACAGAGGAATTATAAAATCTATATCCCTACTGCATGTCTTTATGAGAACCGTTCAGTGTATTGTCTTAGCAACAAATGCAGAATTAACAGGCTTCCTTTATATTTTGTGATTAGCTATATATGTTTTTAGGATTGTGGTAACATTAGCAATACTGTTTATTGTCAAGTGATTGTGCAAATAAATAACATAATTTTTTAACTGCCTCCAAGCGCTCTTTTTTCCCTTTTTATTGTATTTTTTATGAGGGTTGGTCCCCTCAAAGTAGCTGCTGGCGGCTAGTTAACTTCTCATCTGAGTACAAACTTAGTAGCGCTGATCTTATTCTCTTTTCTTGTTCCTACGGAGGTCAGACCAGCGGCGTTGTAGCTGCCCCAGGCGGCGCCGCTGGCCTGTTTTTCGCAGGATAAGGCGCCGCGCTGAGAGGTATGCGGCTCTTTTTTCAGCATTGAAGTGCTGACCTGGCCCAAGGTTGTCCATTTTGCGGACTAGGATCAGCAGCTCCAATCTGCTGACCCTCTCAGCGCGCGCCATTTTCGACTCCTTAAAGAATCTAAAATGGCATCTTCACTATAACACCAGGATACTTTGCGACAGTGGGGAACCACATATACTGCAAGCACTTGCATTAGAGAATTTACTGTACATTTGTTGTAATCATTTTGTTTAAATAGAAGCTGCACAGTGTGAGCGTGAGTGCAGTGTGGGAAAGAGATGCCGGCTGCAGAGAGTGAATGTGTGTCAGCCATTTAGAGAAATCATTTAGCATCGTTATATTGATTGTGATTATATGCCATTTGTGAATTATGTCCTGTTCTTCTCTTATATTCCCTATTTAATCAAACCCATTCAATTAAGTCATTCCTCTCTAGTCACTGCTTAAAATAAATATTCTTTTATTTACCCCTCAATGTGTGTGTGACCCATATTTGGAAAGGGTTATTGTGGTTGGGTACAAAGGGCTTCCCTAGTCAAATCTGGTGCATTCAGTCCAAGTCCACATCCTCAATTTCATTTCCACCTGTTCTGGGCAAAGAGGTGCTACATATGCTATATGGTACTAAAAAACCATATGGAATTAAGCTAACACTCAAACTTTTGACATTTGGTGGATTAGGCAGATCCAATATGTTAATTCTCTCCACATTTCCATAAACTCACCTTCATCACTGGTGAAATTAATATAATGTAATGAGTTACATAAAATATTTTATCAAAACTTTAGCAGTAAGCACACACACGTGGTACATCTGGTGCACGCATGCAGTGTGGATCTGGGCCGGGTGTGGGTCCTCAGTAAGAATGGCCCTATTTCGATAGGGCCGTTCACTCCCAGTGAGTTTCGAACTGGCTGGGATATCGATTGCTTATGCCTCAATGAGGCATAGCAATCGATCCCTGGAGCACCAACACGGGCTCTGAAATGTGAGTGTTAAACCTAACCCCAAAAAAAATTCTAAAATCGATGGGTATTCGAAATAGGGACAGTCGAAAAGGAATTTTCGTCTGTCCCTATTTCGCAATACCCGTTCTATGCCGATCTGGGCCTATATACTTAGCAATAACTTTTAATTTCCCCTTGATTGTGCTTATTTTAACCCCCATAATAGGGCCGTGTGTCCATATAATAAACTCTATAATTGTTTTTTAATTGTGTCCAAATTATCCCCCATTAATGGTCCATTAAGTGCCACCCTCCTTCAGTATTGTGCTTTATATAATATATAATATATATAATATAAAGCTCTAATAGAAGGTGGGATGGAACCATATTATGGGGGAGATTTTGAACATATTTTGAGGAGAAAGAAAATAATTTATTTTGGGGTATGAAGAGTCATATTATGGGTTATTATTTTAGCACAATTAAGGAGCATTTACAACCTATGACTTGGATGTGAATACTAGCACCTGTTTTCTTCCAAAAAAAACACCTTTTATGGGTTTAGTTAGAGGTATAAAATACTTATGTAGGTGCTAAATTGTAATAAAGACTTATGTTTACTCTCTGTGATGCCTGCTGTTATAAACAAAAAGGTGCACTTTGACCAATGACACTCTCAACTGAACTTTTAATGAACATACTTTTTAGCATGACAGGTAAAAATAGATTTTCATGGTGTATAATGTATCATTGTTAGAATCACTGATAACTCTTTTGACTATTAAAAAACCAAGCAAACAAACAAAAAACCTCAACAAAAATGACTAAACTGTTGATACTCTAGTTATGAGGAGTAGTACAGGCTTGAGGATAAACAAAGTATCTATATGATTTTTTAAGTTAATTTTAACAAAGTGAATGAATTGTTTGAGGTGACATTATAATTCACTGAATACAAATGGAGGTTTGCTTATTGGAACATTTCTAAATGTATCTGGAAAAAAACAGTGTGCCAAAAAATAAAATAAAAAAATATTGTTAAAACATTGTTAGATCCGTTAAGGCTTTTTTTTGTCAGATATGTCTGAATTCCAATAATGATAAAATCCAAAAATGAAATATTGTATAATAAAACCCGCAGGTTCAGAATTGGTTACTCCTTGTTCTTATTGAGTGCATCCCATCATAATTCTTTAGGACAAGGTATTCTAAAAATTCCGGGGCCCAGTCTCTCAGGAGCATAGGGATCTTGGTGGCATGGTACTTGTAGTATACTTCCCTTTTTCGCAAGGCTCCTCCTTTAATGATTTCAAGCGCACATTCTTCCTTCGGAGCGGCAGGCTGCTGTATCACATGTGACACTGTATTTATAGCAGAGTCTGCAATAGTGAAGAACAAGTAATTCACTTTTTAAATAAGCATGTTCACTCTTTAGCCATATTAATTAATGTTATATTTTTTACATTTTGGAACTTTATATAGCAGCGCTTAGTAAGTATATAAAGTGCTTGGGAACTGCACAATTTTTTACTTTTTGGATCAGGTCACAGAAAATGGGTAAGACTAGACCTGAATTTCAATAGCAACCATTATAAACATAGAAAATAGTTATCAGCATTCAACATTTTTACTGGACCCCATTATAAACATAGAAAATAGTTATCAGCATTCAACATTTTTACTGGACCAAAAAAAACACAGCTACATGAATATAGTAATTGCAAAATGATGTTTGCCTTCTGTAACATCTTTGGTTGAGTGCACAACTTTTTAGTGGTGGGAGTCTGTGGTTAGAATGGCCCTTTTTCGAAAGGGCTGTTTTATACCAGTCAGTACCAAACTAGCTGTGAAATAGATTGCTTTTGCCTCGCCAAGGAGAAGCAATCGGTCATCCGAAGAATGAAGATGCAGCTGCAAATGAAGAGTATTTTTCTATACCCAAAATTTATCCTAATCCTTACCCTTATCTTAATCCTTACCCTAATCCTTCCCTTCGCAGCAGCCTGACCCTAAGACTAATCTCCCCACAGCCTGACCCTAAGATTTCTGTCCTCGCAGCCTGACCCTAAGACTAATCTCCCCACAGCCTAACCCTAAAACTCTCCACAGACTCCCCTGCAATACTCACCTGTCCGGTCTGGTGCAGCAGGTCTGAATTAATTAATGAATGGATAAATAAATTCGGCATACTTACCCATTCATTAGTAAAAGTTTCACTAGTATTTTCAAGATAGAGACAGCCAAAAATGAGCTTTCATCTTACTGTATTTTGAAAAATAGAACTTTTGTTCTGCAGAATGCATCCCCTTCTTATTAGATATATATAAAGGGGTTTAACTAGATAGAGGGGGTGGCATTTTTAATAATGTATAACAGAATGGCATGCATTTAAACTAGAGGGCTGTAGATTTAGAGGAAATGTGTAGAACCAAGGGGTACTTATTTGCCATCACACTCTATGTAACTTATTTAAGATTTTAAATAACATTGAGGCAATAAAACAGGATAGAAACAAATATAAAAAAAAACGTGATTACCAAGAGTAAATGAGTGTGCAATGAATGTTGTTTTGTGATTCTTACCGGTATCAATATAACTGATAACACATAGTGTAATGGAAACATTAACTTTCTGATGATAGAACTCCATTCTCAGGGAGCTGAAGAAGCCGTCCAGAGCAAACTTGGTGGTAGAATATGGCACAGTCAAAGGTAAGCCAATTTTACCTGGATGAAGGCATTGAAACAGCTATTAGTCAAAACTGTGAACTGCTACAAGTGATCATACAAATTATTCTTATTATATTTGCGTAAACCATTAGCTAAGGGAAATTATATTGTTCCTATGGTTAAAAAATACTGCATATCATCCAAGTTGTAGTCAATAAAATTATAAGCCTAAAGCCCAATTGCTTTCACATTTTAAAATGCAAGAGTTGCAAATCATTTGAATAATGACCATAAACACAATTTCTAATATTGTAATTAAACAATTGACCCATAGTTTTCATTGTCCAAATATCTTAACTTCACATCCACTTGGAGACGTTGGATCGGATCCAGATTCGCCAGTTATGACCACAAATGGAGAGTGGGCTTCCTGCTCAGTGCTGGAATCCAGGATTCTGAGTACAGTGTGTACACATGGTGGGAGGTATACCAATCTTACAGTAAGGCCTCAGTTAAGCCTTTATGCACGATTGTGTAAATATTTAGATAGGGCCCTGGTGTCGGAAGCCTCATCTTGCATGCATGGGAGCTCCGGCCACAGTGGCAGATTAGTTTTGAATCCGGCCTATTGTAATAATGTAAATGAACTTATTTTTTTTTTATGGTTATACCCCTTTCACATCACCATCAAAAACCTAGGTAAACCCGGGTTCTTGCCAGGGCACGGTCCAACTACCCGTTGAGGTGTGATGCACAAGGTCCTGGGGTCCTTTTCCTGGGTCTAATGACCCAGGAGTTGAACCTGGGAGAAAAGAATGGGTTTTGCCGGGTCTGACCTGGGTAGGGGGCAATGTGAAAGGTGCGACCTAAAGAAACCTGATTGGAGGGATTTGTTTACTATTGCTATGGCAATTGTAAACAAATCTGTCACCGAAGCCACACGCTTCCCATCACACGGGCAGACCCGGGTCCCCGAATTTACCAGGTCATTCCTGCAGTGTGAAAGGAATCATCCCAGGGTCTGTAAGACCTGGGATATTGCTGGGGTTAGAGATATGAAAATGGTATTAGAGGTTCTGACAGAAAACAGCCGGCCTCCTCCAACTGATAAAGCAGAGTCCAGAGAAAGTCTATAGATTACAAAGAACAGCAAGGGTAAGCTATACTCTTCAGATGATGATGGGACATTAGGGTAAGTACTGATAATCAGATTTTGGATAATAAAGTTTAGTTTAAAGTAAGTCAATGTGAAATACTGGGTAGGTCACTGTAACATGTTTTGTTGAATTTTACTAAATTTAACTTTTGGCGCTGTCTCTTCCCCTTTGTGTGTGGGGGTGGGAAGTTCTGAGAGCAGCACCATAACCTAATATGTCCATCACAGTGTAAAATGATGACAGTGCAGGAATCAGGATTGCACATAAGGGCTTAACCCAGCCCATACTGTACAATATAAATCCCTCCCACTTTGCATACTCACTCTACTCAACCCTCCCAGTCCCACTCTGCTGATGGGAAGCTTTCCAGCATGGAGAGCCTGGATACTGAGAAAGCAGATCTGTCCTGGAAATCTTATGTGGCCACATGCATGATTGCAGAATGCATGCATTTTGCGATAGCACACAGTGGGAAATGCCTACATGTATTTAGTCTGGATCCATTCCCATGTCTGCACATGATATAATCGGAAAAAGAAATGTGCTCACCCAAATTTCCCCCCTCACAAAATATAATTATATATTCAGTATCTACTAAGGCTATGCTGATAACAAACATAACATCCTCACCAGGGCTGCCATCAGGGGGGAACAGCTGGGACTATTGTCCTGGGCCTGGACCTGATAGGGGCCCGCCGATATTTACTCAGCTCTGTAGCAGCCGGTATAGGCTGTATTCTACCGCCAATACCTGCTGCTCAGCGCTATTTAGTAGTTGGCCAATACGCAGGAAAGTTCTTCCC
>WWET01008217.1:0-11037 GCA_011038615.1 Limnodynastes dumerilii | reverse complement strand
TTAGACCACCATTGACTAGCCCTAACTCTGCGCTGTCAGTTGAGATCTTAAGTGACGTAGTAGCGTATATTTAAGATCCCAAGTGTCAGCCCGCGCCCACTTTCCCTCATTTCCCTGCCTCCCCCCGCCCATTTCCATGCAAATCCTTAAGATCTTAAACATTAGCAGCACTTAAAATCTTAAGTTAGCGAATTTACGCTCCTAACCGGATCTTAGATGGCGTTGCACTATTACTACGCATGCGCAGTTTAGCAAATTTTCTAAGATCCTAAATATACGCTCCTAAGTGCCGTGGAAATCGTATCTCTGAATCAGGCCCATAGTTTTGAACAACAATACTAATGATAACCAGAAAACATAATATCTCTTTAACACACACCTGGCTACATGGTGGCTGTATCATTATTTGAACAGCCCTGAAAATAGAGAATTGCTATTGGGAACAGCGTTGCGAGACCTGAATGGCTGCTTTTAGAAATACAAACAGCCAAAGTTCCTTTTCAGCTATCTCTATTTCGAATGGCAGTCGTTTTCTGTTTTTTTTTTTAAATGAATGGCTGAGTGTGCCAATCGGCATGCTCGGCCATTCATTTTCGACACAGACATGCTGCTGCTGACAGCTCCGGAGAGGTGTGTAACCACTCCAGGGACTTTTAGTGTTAGAGGGGGTTAAGGTTAGGCTCTTAGGAAGGTTAGGGTCAGGATGTGGGGAAGGGAGGGTTAGGGTTAGGCTGTGAGGAAGGGAGGGTTAGAATTAGTGAAAGGGTAGTCGATATCCCAGCCAGTTCGGAATTGGCTGGGAGTGAACAGCCCTATTGAAATAGGGCTGTTTGAAGTGAGGATGCACACCCTGGGAACAGGAACCTTTTTCCCCATTTTCAATAGACAGAGGCTGCGGTGGGTAAATTAGAATGGGCTGCGGAGCATGGAGTGTTAGGGCTGAATAAGGGTAGGGTTAGGGTTAGGCCGTGGGAAACGGAGGTTCAGGGTTAGGGAAGGGTTAAGGGAGGGCAGGTTAAAACACTTACCTTTTGGAGAATGACTCTTCACAACTGCAGGAGTCGTAGCACCACTTTCTAAAATGTATATTTCCGGGAACTGCTGCCAGTCTGCATTCAGCTGCATTTCAAAATTAAGGCCATCATACAGCAGAACCCATACCTCCCAACATTTGAGAATTCGAAAGAGGGACAAAATTTTGGTAGAGGGTGTGTGTCTTGTACCACCCAGTTGGCGTGTCTAAGAAAGTGGGAGTGCCTTGCATCGCCCAGACCAGCAGGTCTAGTACTTGCCCCTTTTATTAAACAACCATCCATATGTCTGCCCCTTATTATTAGGTCTGCCATCCATATGCCAGCCCCTTATTATTTGTCCAGGATTCATATGTCCAGTCTCCATATCTGCCTCTTTATTTGTCCAACCTCCATGTCTGCTCCTTATTATTATTATTATTATTATTATTATGTCCATCGTCCATATGTCTCCTCCCTGTTTATTTGTCCAGCTTCCATATCTGCCTATTATTATTATTATTATGTCCAGGGTCTATATGTCTCCCCCTGTTTATTTGTCGAGTCCCCATGTCTGCCTCTTTATTATTTGTCCTGATTCCAATGTCTGCCCCCATCTACCCCCTAATGCCAGTGCCAGCCTCCATCTCCCCCCATAATGTCAGTGCCTGCTTTTAATGTCTTCCCCCAAATGTCAGTGCCAGCCACCATCTGCCCCCTTTTGCCAGTACCAGCTTCCATCTGTCCCCATAATGCCAATGCCTGCCTCCATCTGCCTCCTATTGCCAGTGCCAGCCTCCATCTGCCCCCAAATGCCAGTGTCAACCTTCATCTGCCCCCAACTGCCAGTGCCTGCCCCCATCTGCCAGTGCCAGCCTCCAATGTCCTAATGCTAGTGCCGACCTCCATCTGCCCCATAATGCCAGTGTCTGCCCCCAAATGCCAGTGCCAGCCTCGATCTGCCCCCATGTCAGTGCCAGCCTCCAGTGTCTGCCCCATCTACCAATGCCTGCCTCCAACGTCTGCCCGATCTACCAATGCCTGCCTCCTATGTCTGCCCACATCTGCCAGTGCCAGCCTCCTTGTCTGCCCCCAATTGTCAGCCTTCATATGCCATGCCAGACCCTTATTTAATGAACTTACCTTTGAAGTCTTCTTTCCTCCGCGGCGCTCCCACTGCTGCTCGTCGTCATCTCTCGGACGGTGTCTGGTCTGCGGTCACACGAAAAACTGCTAATACAGGGCTCCCATTGGAGCCCTGTATTAGCAGTTCTTCATGTGACCACAGACGCGGTCTACGTCTTTGAAGAGCCCTGTCGCCTGCCACATACAGCAGGCTTAAAAAAAAACAAAAAACAAAACACATTGAAAAATTGTCCAGAGAGTCGGGACAAGCTGGGAGGCGGGGGGACAGCGGGACAGTCTCCCGAAAGCGGGACTGTCCCGCTCAAATCAGCACAGTTGGGACCTATGAGAACCACACTCTAAAACAACATTGGGGACCTTGATGTGATAGCATTCCTCCACAATAATATATTGGTTATATGCTGCAATGTTTGTATAACTCAGGTGTGCTTGATATACCCAGTATATCAGCGCCATATGTCAGGTTGATCTGCAGTGTATAAAGCAGCTTTGGACACTTACCAAATAGATGTTCAGCTTCATGCACTATGTGCTTTGCAAAAGTCATGTTGTCCATGCTTCCCGGGATGTAATAAGCAGAAGCTGCCCCAAGCTTTATACATTTTTCAATCACCTAAAGAAATAAAAATTGAAAGATGTTACAACAAATCCTTTAATATGGCTCTGTAACCTGTGTCTGAACTTTGCTTTATTTCATATGTTCTTATTTATTTGTTATGTTTCTTTTATGCAACTTTTAGCAATAAAACAATTCTGTATATGTGTGTTTTCTCCATTAAACTTGAGTTTCTTAATTTTCTGAAGATGTGGATCATAAACATGGCAACTTGGGAAGATCCTTGGACCAAAAATATATTGCGAAATGTTCAGGCTCCAAAAATATATATTAGCAGAACTGCTAATTATCACTTTACCAGCAACTGGGAATTCCTGGACAGAGGGTGCTGTTGGGTGCCTATTTGGCAATAACAATACATCATTTCTTAGGAGTTTCATGAGACCCCACAAAAAAGCAGGTCAAACTTTAAGTGCACAAGCCTATAAAGCAATAACTTTTATCAATCCATAATTATAAATCATATATAATACATTAAAAACTATATGTGGCGGCTGCAAAATTAGCAGTATCTGTGACAAATAATCAGAACAACAATTGCAATACACAATTATAATGCCCTTATATACTTATAACTCAGTGAAGTAATACATAGCAATAGAGTCAGTACAGAACACAAATAATTGGTTGTATATTACCTTTACATTGGTGTTGCTCTCACAATGAAGAATTACTTTACAATGGTAAATTTCTAATGGATAGGTGACGGAGGAGAATGTTCGGGGTTCCCTAATATAGGCCAAGATAGCTGCTAAGTTGGGAATGAAGCAACAATGTGAGGTGATTAGTTATGTTTTTTATTTTTTTTGGAGGCAATAGAGAGACTGTAGGTGTTTCCAATCCCATTAAAGGAGAAAACCGGTGCTCTGACTGATACACATTTCTAATTCTGGATCCAGTCCATTATGTTTAGCTTTTTATCTTGTAAGTAATTCCCATTCTACAAACTTTAATCAATCAGACCTTGTACAGGGGTCTGCGGTGGTCTGTTGGTTCAATTTACAGTTGTCAACAAAAACATACTTATATTATGAGCTACTACAACAGTAGATACATCATTCCAGGATTTCAGTATTGTAACTCTGCTTAACAGAAAGATTCCTAATATGGAAAGCAGAGACCATGGGTCTGATCCAGAGTTGGATTTACAGTGGCCGGCTTCGTAAGATTGGCATTTCTGCCGATCTGCGCATGCGCCGGGCAGATGTTGCCCAGTGTAGTTAGGGAAACCCGTTCCTAAGGATCGGGCGTCCCTTACTGATGCGTAGTTACGGTTGAGGGGGCGTTCCTCACCGTAACAGTTACAGTAGGAAGGTGGGGAAAGGTAAGTAAATGAGGGAGGGAGGGTGGGTTAGGCCTGTTATGCTGCTGTGGACGGCGTAATTACACTCTGTTGCGCCAGATGAAATTAGGGTAGCCTTCAGCCGCCGTAACAGTGTGTAATTACGCCAGCCACAGGGGGAGTGTCGGGGGGAGTGCATGCCGATACACTGTGTGTTAATACGCTCAGTGCATCGGCATTAGTCTGGATCAGGCCCCATGTAACTAAATTATCCTTATTTACTACAATACCTATTCTATTTCTGTTACTTTTGGTTTTAACTAGTTTATGGGTACAATTCAATATCCATAAACTGTGATTGTTGGTGCCTACTTGTCTCATACTAGTTAACTACGTTTTATAATCAGGGGCAGTCAGCCAGTGGTACAGGGACCACTGGTGGTACTCGGACCACTGTCTGTTAGTACTCAGGACAACTGGGCAAAGTTGTAAGGAAGGTAACCACCATAGGAGAATTTTAACCAGTTGCGATACCAGATAGAAATAATATGAGTATGTAAGTATGTATAAGTATGGAGTATGGTACTTCCAAAAAGAAAAAAAAGATTGAGAACTACTGTTATAAATGATTCTACAAATGCATTTGCCTCACTTGTTCAGAATGAACAAGGAGAACTGATATTTCTTTTAGTCACAATGGGGCTGATCCAGAGCTATGGCCGCCACACTAGTTACAGCGGCCGTATGTGTAAGAACGGCATTTCTGCCTTTCTGCGCATGCGCCGGGCAGATGTTGCTCGGCGTAGTTAGGGAAACCCGATCCTTAGGAGCGGGCATCCCTAACTGTTGCATAGTTACAGCGAGGGGGGCGTTCCTCGCCGTAACTACGCAATCCTTATGGAAGGAAGGCGGAGGAAGGTAAGTAAATGTGGGAGGGAGGGCGGGTTAGGGCAGTTACGACCCTGTGGCCGGCGTAATTACCTACTGTTATTCCGGCTGAAGTTAAGGTAGCCTTCAGCCGGTGTAACATTGGGTAACTACGCCGGCCACAGGGGGAGTGCTCCAGAGCTACACTGGCCATACTTAAGGCCAGTGTGCCAGCTTAGCTTTGGATCAGCCCCAATGGGCTGGATCCAGACTTAAGAAAGAGCTTGATATTAAGGGCCGTATTCAGAGATCCGTCTCAGAAAAGTTTGCAATTATTCGCACAGACGTAGAAAGGCAACACCCCTGACACTCCCCTAACACGGACGGGTTTTCTGAGACTTACGAGTGCCTCGACCTGACTTATCTTTACATGGGCATTTATGTGTGTCGAGTAGTACCGTACATGCGTATCTAGCTAACCGCACCCACAACTCACCCACACGCCTTCATTAAAATGACTCCCCCTGCCCATTTTTATTTAAATTCTCACATGCGTATTTTTAAGTGGGAGATCCGTGTGTATTTACCCATGTGCAATTCACGCCAAAACAGTTCTCTGAATACGGCCCTAAGAGAGGAAAGTTACTCCTGAGCTAAACCATGTTGATTTCAGGAGGAGTCAAGTTAATTGTGTTCTTTGCATGCAGGGATTTATCTTTGAATTGCTTACTGCACTCAGATACTGACCAGCTTTACTATTACACTGTTATTTAGACTTTGGATAGGAAACATCACCTCTCAACTCTAATACTGTTCGCAACAGATGAATTAGGACTCCCCTGCAATCAACATGGTTTAGCCCAGGAGTAACTTTCCTCCTTTAATTTCAAGCTACTTCTTAAGTCTGGATCCAGCCCAATGTGGGTTTGATTGTTTCCAATAAGTCAGAGACTAGTCAGAGGTAATGAGGAAAAATCATATGATGTTACCTTCTTCAGTTTGTCCTCTGTACGTGCGGTTATCAAAACATGTGATCCCATCTTTGCCAGGTGATATGCCATCTGCTCACCAATGCCCGAGCTGGCTCCAGTAACAATCACTCTCTTGCCCTTAAGCATAGCTAAAGAAAAATGGACGAATAAAATGAGTCACCACTTCACAAAACAGGATCCGGATCTTAAATCAATGCAAATATAAACATTCCCAACCACTTTCACAACCTTCCCTTGAATAAGACTAGGGACCAGTTCCAGACTAGGATCAGAAATGGTTTACCATGCTAATAAGGCATTTGGGGCAACATAATGAAGATCTTTATGGATCTGTGTTCGTAAGGTGTAGTAAAGATAAGTTTGTGTCTATACCTCTGCACATCAGAGAGGAGTGACAGGGGAGTTCACTCCCCTCTTCCGTGCTGTATTACAGACCCCTGCACGTAAGAAAAGTGTGCGGGGGTCTTAATCTGGTCCACTGTCAATAACTAAATGGAGGCACTATGAATTAACTGCTTAACTGCTTTAAAGTTTAAATTTGTAATACCGTATTTATAATAATTCTGGTGCCATTTGTAAGGAAATGAAGAGGGTTTTTTTCCTTTTCCTTTTTTAAATTTCTTTTCACTTGTACCATTTGACTTAAATACACGAATGTTGCAAAAAACCTCCGCTTAATTTAACTAAAGGTGTGTAAAAAAAGCAGTTGCCCAGGTAGCAAAACTGAAGTGTTACACTGGTAAATTAATTTGTATGGTGAACTTGGTTACTAGTTCAAAGGTGAGGCAGCCATCTTTCCTTTTTTGCCCTTGGCGAAAAATTCCTAGTTACAGCTTTGGTAACTATTTGAAATGCAAATTGAACTGGAAATCTAAATGAAGCTGCTTTCACATCATCACCCCCGGCAATAACTGGCTTTTTGGCGATAACAATGTAAAAACCCGGGTGGACTTAAAATACTCCAGGGTAGACCCAGGAAATTCTGGGTCCCAGGTTAGCCCTGACATTGTGAAGGGGCTGTGCGCGTCTCCCGAGGAGGGACCTGTTCACTGTTGCATAGCAACAGTAAACAAATCCCTCCAGTTGAAAAACCTGGGTCAGCACCTTTCACATCACCACCAGACATGGGAAAACCCCTTCTTTTTTCCTGTGTCTGAGTCCCCGGTCAGTAGACCCAGGACCAAGACCCTGCACCTTTCAGATCACCACCAAGTACCTGGTTTTTTGCAGAGACCTGGGTTTTTGGCGGTGATGTGAAAGGGGACAGAGACATGATGTGGACCAAACGGAAAAGAGCTGAGAACATAGTACATGCCACAATAAAATGATGTTATCTGGATGACCATGACTTATCAATTGTCTGCTGATAAAGTAATTGATTTACTCATTTGTCCTTGCTCTATAGGACTTCTATAGGTTGTACAATATGAACTTTGACAGTGAACTCAATTAGCTCCTAAAACAATGAGCATTTTTGAAAGAAAAATATATATATTCATACAGCTGTTGTAATGGATATTATATAATTAAAGTGTTGGACAGTGAAATATTGCTGACTCGTGGTTCTTCCCTGCTATATGTGGGGAAGAGTATGTTATTTAGGCTCTGCACCAATTGCCTCACTGAAAAGGTAGACACATGCTTGCTTTAAGTTTATTTTGCTTTTCATCTACGCTAAACATTAGTAAAGTGAAGCGTTAGGGTCTCATGTACAGTTGTGCATATTGTTTTGCATTTGTAAAACACACACAAACATACACAATTAGCATGCAACGACAAGTCATTTTCAAAGCCGCCCCGCTCCTGATATGTTTGCGAACCAATCAGCAGTATCTTAGCTGCGCTACATGACTGTTGGATGACATCACTCAGGAGTATTAGTTTGCTTGCAAGGTGGGCCAGGATATGCTGCGATTATCCAAATTTTCTATTCCACCTCACTGAACACTATCTAGATGTCTGTATACCTTCTCCTTCCCACCAAGATTCCTTCACACACCCTTACCGTCCATCCCACCCACGCTGAAAAGTGCTCCGTTATAGAATGCAGGATATGTCAAATGCAAAAAGGTGGATGCTTCCTTCTCTTTGCAAGCTAAGATCACCCCTTTTGCGAAAGTCTGAATCCAGTTCCATATTATTAAGTCACTTCTTTTTGTACACCTCCGTGTATCATGTGCATTGTAATAATGAGTCCTGTTCACTTTTGTTCTCAAGTCAGGCGTGTCATCTGTCATAAGTCTGGATTGAGTGTATTGCGTACTAAATCTGTTCTCGGGTCCGTGCACATGCACAAATCCGGCCACAAAAAAAATAGTAGATTGTCGGATGTTAGGATCTGGTCCAATGTTTACAATGTATTGTGGTTAACACTGACTTTTGTTCAATTATTATTTATATCGCTTATTAATGGACATTTTGTGTTATAATTTGGCTAAACATTTGGCTGGACATAACAGTAATGTTATATTGTATGATAGCCATTATGGGCCTTAGTCGGAGTATGCTTCATGATTCACTTAAATTACCCGCAGATCTACATCAGCTTTTACATATATATTTCTTTTCATTACACCCACTACTTTATGTCTCTAAAATAATGGAACACTTGCTTCTGTCTAGTGAAGGAAATGAAAACATCAAGGCTTAGTAATAGACAATAGCACGCAAAATTATAATTTTATATAACGACCCACACATCACAAGCATTTAAGAGTGTTCTTACTCGTTATCTTGTCTTGCAAACAAAAAAAAGGTTTCATGTTAATCAACAACCAGCAGTTAAATCTTTTACAATAAAACACAATCATATATCAAGGTGAACAAAAGCAGGTCAAAAGTCTCCAAGTCTCATCAGTAGGCTAAGAGCTTTTTGCCATTTGTTTCCATTGAATGAATGTCATTTCAGTATGGACCTGATCCTGATTCTGACTGAGGGGTTCCGAACGTTCTGTTGACATTAAGTTCTGTACGCCAGTGGAAAGGGCACTTCCCCACTCATGTACGGAATTCTGGAAGCCCTCACTTATTATGTCCGAACGTAAGGTAAAACGTGCGGACAATATAATTGTACATAAGGGTTAAATCCAGCCAGATGTCTGAAGCACTTAACTAGATCTGGATCCAGCCCTATGGGTGTAAAATAAAAAAATAAAAACTGAAAAACTTACTGGCGCTGTACATCCCCCTTGCAGTGACATCCTTAGTAAGTGACCCAATCGTGAATGTCGGCCATATTCAGCCTTAATAACGTTCCCAAACATATGCATGCTATGTGCGTAAGTTGCCATCTTTTATCAATCTACGCATGCGCGTGGCAGATGTTACGCACCAGATCTCACTACGTGCGGAGTTGATTTCTGCATGTGCACAGCTTCATAGAACAGGGAATAACTATACACATTGCACAGCCTCTTTTATCAATCTACGCATGCGCGTGGCAGATGTTACGCACCAGATCTCACTACGTGCGGAGTTGATTTCTGCATGTGCACAGCTTCATACGACAGGGAATAACTATACTCTGTACGTGGGAGAATGCGGAAAGTGGGTGGGTGGAGGCATTTAAATTGTACAGTACGGGCTGGCATAAGCACTTCCACACATCCGTTTGCTAAGTCTACAAAATGATATGCACAGAGAAGTTAATCTAGGCCAATAGGACGCAGAAGTCAGCTAAATTGCCTCCGTCAGAGGGGAGTGTCATGGGAGTGCACTTGCCACATAAGTGTAGATTTTCGCTATTCTGTGGGTTCTTAAAGCACTCTTAAGTCTGAACCAGGTCCAGTATTATTGAAGCAATATTGAAACCTGTATTGCAATATTAATCCATACCTTATGGAGCATTTACTATACAGACCAACAAAACCCAATATGTAATATTAAATTATAATACATTACTCAGCAACTGGATGCTTTGAATGCTTCATTTTGTTGGTTATTACATATCCAGACTGATTGCTAGCTATTAGTGTCTCTGGGATTCACTCCATACAGATTTATACTTTATGCATACTTGGCATTGCTTCCAGAAGGCCAGGGCGAGTAGCTGAACAGTTTAACAATCCCCCTGACACTGGTGAAGATCAAGATCAAGAGTCAAGAATAGTTGACTCCGCTCCCTGATAAAAGAACTTCAAATAACTCTTCTAGAATGCGAGTGATAGAAATGTAAAATAACACTCTCCCTGTTACTCATTTGTATAAGGTGGTAAGTATGATTTCATACCACATTACCATAAATGCCAACTCCCCCAGGAATGTCCAGGATACACCCAAAATTAGGACGAGACTAGACAGATTTCTGCAAACAATGCAGGCCACATCACTTAGAAACCGATGCACTAAAGGGGGGGGGGGTCTAGAATGATATAAACCCTGCTGCCTTCAAGGCCATATAAATAAAAACATAGGACAAAATGTACGTACAACACACCACATATGCTCGCAAAGTGCTAAGTGGGGTGTCTGGAGGGAAGGGTTCATGCGCCCACCAGATGTTAAGCGTGATTTACGCTTGTATCACCTATCGTATGGATAGTAGCTCCATCCAAAGAGGGCAGGTCTTCCAATCTGTATGGGTAGCCTTAGCACGTCAGTGTTAAGGCTGCCTTATGACAGTATTGCCCTCAATTCCGCACAACAGAGGGGAGTGACAGGGAGTTCACTCCTCTCTTCCGTGCGGACTTTAAGACCCCCGCATGTACGGAAAGTGTGCGGGGTATGGACATGGTCCAAAGTGTCAGTCGTGAATTTCTCTTTATTTCCTTTCAATCCAGTCTGATGTTTTATACGTCGTAAGTCAATTTCATGATGGAGTAATTACCTACTCCCTGATGAAAACTATCCTATGACTATCTCCTGAGTACATCCATAACAAACAGACGTTGCAACAGATCAAGGCAACCCTAACAGTGCCAGTTCTAGACTAAAACATATATCTAAAACGCACACACTTTATTTCAGTCGCATGTATGTAATATACTGGATACAATTTGTCTAATTGTAGCCTATGGTAGAACCAGAACATTTTTAGGTGGGGTGGTTCAAGAGATTGTTTCATTTGGTCATGCTTATGCTCTATAGGAAATCGGGAATTGATAACTAAGGACAAGTGCTATAAAA
>WWET01008215.1:25204-40854 GCA_011038615.1 Limnodynastes dumerilii | reverse complement strand
GTTTCATCTCCCTTCTTGTCTCAGGTCACCCTTGTACTCTGTCAAAGTAAAACCAGAGTACCATAACACAGGTATCAGCAGCTATCGCACTTATCAGTCTTTGTAAACCCTTTGTGTGACTGCATTACCTGAACTGTTACCCTGTTCAATAAACCAGACACTGGCTACGTTTACTGTGTGTGGACTATGATTCCTTTCCAACACTGCTGATAGCTCTGTGACATCAACACTGCTGATACCTCTGTGACACCAACGCTGCTGATACCTCTCTGACACCAACACTGCTGATACCTCTCTGACACCAACACTGCTGATACCCCTCTGACACCAACACTGCTGATACCTCTCTGACACCAACGCTACTGATACCTCTCTGACACGAACGCTGCTGATACCTCTCTGACACCAACACTGCTGATACCTCTGTGACACCAACACTGCTGATACCTCTGTGACACCAACACTGCTGATACCTCTCTGACACCAACGCTGCTGATACCTCTCTGACACCAACGCTGCTGATACCTCTCTGACACCAACTTTAATTTATAACTTTTTTCGAATTAATTAATTAATACATTTTTGACTGTTGGTTTTAACCTATCTTTATAGTCTTTTCTAAATTAGCCTTTTTGATAACTTTCCGATATATAATTCGGATACATTGTGTACCACCTTATTATTGTATTGAATATATGAAGTTTAAATATTTTTATAAACAACAAAGGCAATCCCCTATGAACAACAATTCTACAGAAATAATTATTATTCTTTATCCATCCCATATATTTCTGACACCTTGTGTATCATTGCATTACTACATGAATACACTGTGTCAAAAATAAAAACTTACATGACAACAGTAATCGCTTACGAGGAGTAAACAAAGGGCTATCTCTGTTGAACTACGTCATCGGCAGAGATGAATATGGATTGGCTACTAGATCGTTACATACCCTTGGTACTTAACCTCCCTCAATTTCCTCTGAAGAAACCGCGTGTACCTCGGAGAAACGCGTCAGCCACCTGCTACCTAGATAAAACTTTACATGTTAGACCAGCTAACCAGCTTACTTTGAACATCATTGGGAGCCATCGCACAGGGATTTTTCGCCCATTGCTCGGCACTACCGGGATCACAGATTAGACACTGCGCTCACTATTCTACCTCGTGGAACAAACAGCGTGCATAATAACCCGATATCCCTCCAGGACAACGAGTTATAGCGTCTGTATCATTGAGCAGCTCGACCCTGGACACTTACATCTTGGCAACAGCGACAATTTGAGGCTTTATTACCCTGTGCAATTCATATACTGTATACCTTGACACTATGTCTGCAACGGTAATATGAGCCTCCATCTACCACATATTGTGATATAACTATTGTTCACTGAACCACGCTGAACCTTTATTACTTTGGAATTAACTTGAAAACGGAACACAAGATTGTCAGTCCTATTTGAGATTACCCAGTGGAGAGGGTAACGTGCCGTTCCCCTCCATTTTCGGTTGATATTCCTTTATAGGCCTGCTATTGACTACCTAATATCTCCCAGTCACTATTTATTCCAATTATATCAGGTGGCCACCTTGTTCTTTCTTATTTATAGTGTCTAACTATTACTGGTCTTTGGGATCATTCCAGTAGCATAATATTGTTTATTGTTGTACAATTAGCTTTTTAATCATTTTATGTTGTTTCCTTGATTTTTATGTATTTAATACATTTGATTGATTTATCTTAGATATATCATTATTAATACTATAATCTCTAAGGGCCAGATTTACTAAGCTGCGGGTTTGGAAAAGTGGAGATGTTGCCCATAGCAACCAATCAGATTCTAGCTAACATTCTCTAGTACATAATAGAACAGTGAGAGATAGAATATAATTGGTTGCTATGGGCAACATCTCCACTTTTCCAAACCCGCAGCTTAGTAAATCTGTCCCCTAGAGATTATAGTATTAATAATGATATATCTAAGATAAATCAATCAAATGTATTAAATACATAAAAATCAAGGAAACAACATAAAATGATTAAAAAGCTAATTGTACAACAATAAACAATATTATGCTACTGGAATGATCCCAAAGACCAGTAATAGTTAGACACTATAAATAAGAAAGAACAAGGTGGCCACCTGATATAATTGGAATAAATAGTGACTGGGAGATATTAGGTAGTCAATAGCAGGCCTATAAAGGAATATCAACCGAAAATGGAGGGGAACGGCACGTTACCCTCTCCACTGGGTAATCTCAAATAGGACTGACAATCTTGTGTTCCGTTTTCAAGTTAATTCCAAAGTAATAAAGGTTCAGCGTGGTTCAGTGAACAATAGTTATATCACAATATGTGGTAGATGGAGGCTCATATTACCGTTGCAGACATAGTGTCAAGGTATACAGTATATGAATTGCACAGGGTAATAAAGCCTCAAATTGTCGCTGTTGCCAAGATGTAAGTGTCCAGGGTCGAGCTGCTCAATGATACAGACGCTATAACTCGTTGTCCTGGAGGGATATCGGGTTATTATGCACGCTGTTTGTTCCACGAGGTAGAATAGTGAGCGCAGTGTCTAATCTGTGATCCCGGTAGTGCCGAGCAATGGGCGAAAAATCCCTGTGCGATGGCTCCCAATGATGTTCAAAGTAAGCTGGTTAGCTGGTCTAACATGTAAAGTTTTATCTAGGTAGCAGGTGGCTGACGCGTTTCTCCGAGGTACACGCGGTTTCTTCAGAGGAAATTGAGGGAGGTTAAGTACCAAGGGTATGTAACGATCTAGTAGCCAATCCATATTCATCTCTGCCGATGACGTAGTTCAACAGAGATAGCCCTTTGTTTACTCCTCGTAAGCGATTACTGTTGTCATGTAAGTTTTTATTTTTGACACAGTGTATTCATGTAGTAATGCAATGATACACAAGGTGTCAGAAATATATGGGATGGATAAAGAATAATAATTATTTCTGTAGAATTGTTGTTCATAGGGGATTGCCTTTGTTGTTTATAAAAATATTTAAACTTCATATATTCAATACAATAATAAGGTGGTACACAATGTATCCGAATTATATATCGGAAAGTTATCAAAAAGGCTAATTTAGAAAAGACTATAAAGATAGGTTAAAACCAACAGTCAAAAATGTATTAATTAATTAATTCGAAAAAAGTTATAAATTAAAAGATCATTAATATTATCAAATGTAACAAGCAAGAGCTAGGTTGTACTGGATTAATAGATACTACCTAGGTATTCAGTTAATGATATATGTATATATTTACAAAACTGTAATTAAATAAAAAATATAAAAAAAAATGAAATACATAATTAAAATAAGTAAGTAAATAAGGAATGGATTTATATCTTCTGTCTGTAGAGTATAACTATTATACACATATTTGATATACTACAAATATAGTTGTTATTGGAAACCCCAGTATTTACTCCTGACATGTGACGTAGAGTCACCTTACACCAACATCCCTCATGACTTGGGTGTTAAAGTAGTGGAGGACTTTTTATTTAGTGACAGAGATTTGAGAGATCAACGACGAGAGTTTATTCTGGAGGCTATCTTCTTTATCCTACAACATAATTTTTTCCTCTTTGACTCCAAGGGCTAGATTTACTAAGGTCGAGTTGAAATCGCCATTTGAAATCGATGGACATCGCCAGAGGTTTTTTTACTTTAAATCGCTGAATTTACTATGGTCGATTTATGTCCAGCGATTTCAAAACTACAGCGATGTCTGTCGATTTTGAAAGGGTTTATTTGCCGTGATTAAGCTTGTAATCGTGGCAGATGAACCCATTTTAAAATCGACAGACATCGCTGTAGAATGAGTGTAAAAAAAATTGCTGCCACTGCTACCTATTAGCCCTTACCATGCTGTGCCATATAGTCCCATATGCAGCAGCATGGCTAGGGTTAACAGCACGAAACGACATACCAAATCACCTTGAACCTAAAAGACATGAACCACTATACCCCAATCCTAAAATACATGTAAAAATGTCCCCCTTTACTACATTAAATAACTAACTTTCCTCCGTGCACTATATAATTAAATAAATATCCTTTGCCTGTACAATACATAAATAAATGTTCCCCAGCTATTCCATAAATCAATAAGTGCCCTCCGTATAAGAAATAAATAAATAAATGTTCCCCAGCTATTCCATAAATCAATAATCACCTTTAGTAAATCTGAGATTTCAAAATCGCCACTAAAATATAGCAAACAGTGGCGATTTTGACAATCTCGAGTTTAGTAAATCTTGCCCCAAGTACTATCTACAGGTACATGGGACGGCTATGGTTACCAAGTTCGCGCCTAGCTTTGCCCATTTGGCGCGAACTTGGTACTCTATGGTTGCTACATAGATTACCTTTTCTTTGTATGGGATGGGGACCACAAGTCGGTTGCTGACTTCATCTCATATATTAACACCAATTCCTATGGCCTCAAGTTTACCCATGAGATGAGCCCATCACAAATCAACTTTCTTGATATTAGCGTTTCAGTCCAAGGGGGATTAATAACAACTAGCACATACAAAAAGCCGGTGGATTGTAATAATTTCCTCCACTACCAAAGCAATCATCTGAGTTCTTGGATACAAAACATTCCCAAAGGGGAATAAGGAGGAATTGCACAGAGTTTAACATCTTCTGTTCCCAGGCCTCTACTCTTCTTTAGTCATTCAGAGACCAGAGGTATCCCAACTGGCTACTAGAGAAGGCCTTTAAAGAAGCCTCAGAGGTGACACGAGAAAGTCTCCTCAAACATGAGAAAATCCCATCTCATAATTTTAAGGATAAGAAATATATCTGTGTCCCACTTGATGAGAATATATTTGCCTCCGATGGACCAGAAGACGCTCAGGCGTCAACTCATCCCTCAGAACAAATAACCTTTATCTCACAATATAATCCTCTGAGTATGAAAATTAAACAAATTATAAAAAACAATTCCTCCATCTTGACCCTAGATCAGTGGTTCCCAAACCTGTTCTCAAGGCTCCCCAACAGTACATGTTTTCCAGATCTCCTTGCTGGAGCACAGGTGTGTTCATTATTGACTGTTTAAAAGATCAACAGGTGGTATAATTTTATACCTTGTTCTGTAGGGAGATCTGGAAAACATGCACTGTTGGGGAGCCTTGAGGACTGGTTTGGGAACCTATGCCCTAGATGATGCTTTGAAACACCCTTCAACTGATGATATTGGTGTTGTATTTAAGAAGTCAAGAAACCTTCAAAATTTCTTGGTCTCTAGTCATTTTAAATCTGATAGTAGAGAGTGTATTCCACCAAGCAGGTTCAAACATTCCCAGTTTACAAATGGTATTAATAGATCTCTGACCCCTGGCTGTTTCAAGTGTGGGAAGAAAAAATGCTCAACATGTGATTTTATCATATCCAATCCTTTCAAACCAAGGAAAATGTTGTCATCAAAACCCATGTAAACTGTGAATCCACATTTGTTATCTATGTCATACAATGCGGGTGTGGAATACAATATGTAGACCGAACAACCAGGAAAGTGAAAATCCGCTTCCTTGAACTTAAGAGGAATATAATAAAAGGCCTCAGAAAACATAGCCTATCATATAATTTTTTTTAAATATCAAAAGGGTAACATCAACAATCTCTCTTTCACTATTATTGAGCAAATTAATAATACATCAAGAGGTGGTGACAGATTTAACATCCTATGTAAAAGGGAGGTGTATTGGATCTACACTCTCAAAACTTTAACACCACATGGGCTCAATGATACTATAGAACTCAATAACATCTAGCTCAATATTTAGATACTCCCATATGGACATCTACTCCCACCTCCATTTTTCTTCTTTTTTTTCCCCTTTTTCTTCTTCTTTCTCTCATCTTGTTCATCTTCACTCTCTTCTAGTATATACTCAGAGATTGCTATAGACTGGGTACCATTGATATCATGTTCCATTAATTCAGCCATATAGCTATTAAAATGAATACATTTATTAAACTTAATTCTTTAATTCTAATTTCTGTTTACAATGATCTCTCTATATAGTTAGACATTAGATAACATTATATTAGATTTTATATCATGTTACTAACTTTTACTTGATAGCCTACCTATCATTTAGCAATGTAAGGTGTAAGGGTGGATCTATGGATTTCAAGGGCAAAATCTCCTTCTGGTAAAATAATAAATACATATTTAGAAAATATAGAACAAAAATAAATACATAAAATGGGCACAAGAAAGTGTAATACCATGTAATCTAGATAGACAAACAATGCTTGTAGATGTTTGTCTATCTTGTTCTTTCTTATTTATAGTGTCTAACTATTACTGGTCTTTGGGATCATACCAGTAGCATAATATTGTTTATTGTTGTACAATTTGCTTTTTAATCATTTTATGTTGTTTCCTTGATATTTATGTATTTATTAAATTTGATTGATTTATCGTAGATATATCATTATTAATACAATACTCTCTAGGTTCTCTCTAGGCGTTCATAATATTTACTCACTACAACTTGTGGTTTTGTGGTCAGTTTATTATCTCTTTTGTTTAGCAATAGGTCTGGTCGTCTTCCAGGAACAATGGTCTTTTCTCTCTCTCAATTCTCTGTCACAGGTCACAAAATTAAATTTGGAATTCATGTCACACAGTCTTACACCTGAATTATGAAGAATGAATATTTTATTTGCTTTATTTTGCTTTGAACCATCTGGAGGAAGTAACAGAAAGCAGAGTGCAAATTTTTTAGCCAAGTCTTAGTAGTCTGAGTTTGGGAGTAAGGGCAAAACAGCTGTAAGTGTACAGCTCGGCAAAACCATAAGGCAAAGTAAAGGGGGATAATTAATTAGAAATATTTTGCATGCAGGTAAAATATTTTACTTTTGCACATAGACGTCACATACTGCATAACTTTATGTTTAGGCTATAACTCAGGGTTGACGACTTTTTAGAGCTTCCCTCCGAGAGATCCCAGAGGGATGCCATTGATTTCTACAAGGGGCGAGGCTTAATGACACGATTTATGCAAATTGTGTCATTAAGCCCACCCCCTGTCAATCACTCCTGTATTTTCTAGCATTTCAGGTCATGGGCAGGGCTTGATGACATCATTAAGCCCCTCACATCCCTAGTAACTCTAGGAATTACAGAAGTAATTGCTGGCTGGTCGGGGCTTGCGGAAGATGTGCCAGCTCTCCCGGGATACCGGGAGACCTGCCAAAATTTCGGGAGTCTTCCGGAAATTCCCGGGAGAGGCGGCAACCCTGCTATAACTTAAAATTGAGCTAAGAAACTTCACCTCAATTCTAATTTAGTTTTCACAATTTAAAATTGCCTCCACCTTGCATTTTATCATGATATTGGCCAGGTCTACACTTCCACCTAAACAAAGGTGTAAGTGCAACTCTGAATCAGCCCCATTGAGTTGTAATACAGTTGTAATATAGTTATAATATAATCAGTTTAAATGCAATCATTTACTTATTTAATATATTTACAACTTTCTTGATGATAAATGGAAAAATAGTGGAAGTTGCACCAAACATCATTCTCTAAGCTAAAGTTTAATAGAATTATTAAAACACAACCATAAAAGTGGTAACAAAACTGGATCAGCTGAATAGTTTTCCTGCAAATATATTTTTTATAATATACCTTTTAAATCACTTTTTATATAGTTTTGAATCTTTATTTTCATGTACAGTTGATATTTAAAATCACAATAATATATCTATATCACACCAATTCCCTGCAGTCAAATAGATTCTTCTTTACCTTGGGGTTGCTGATGATTAATATTATGGATTGCAGAGAAGGATATAACATGACAAATATCCAGCTCAGAGTTTCCATAACAAGATTCATTTTATAATAGAATGAAATCTTAATAGAACAAATCACACAGAAGAGCGAATCCAGCAATACCCGTATAATCATTGTCCTGGATGCCTGATATGGGCCTCAGTCTGGGAATATTTCATCTGAGATATGTTCCTCAGGATCCTCCAGATGTGTTCAGATATTGTCTGGAGTTCAGTTCAGTTCTTCTTACTTTCCTTGCATATATTTGCATTTATTTTCAACCCCTTCCCGATCTAGGTAACTGTCTCTGGCATTTCCTCGGTTCGGATTTACCACTATTACTCTTCTATTAGGACATCTGCATCAAATAATCTTTATGCTATTTGTTATCGGCTCTGAGAATTGTTTTCTTTTTCTTCCCAGCAGTGACAAATTCTGACCCTTTGTTTAATGTTGTGAAGTGATGGGCTACATTGAGATGAACGGGCTGTCTTCTTTGATGAGTACTATTGCTAGCGATCTAAATGAAAAAAATAGTTTTCTATAGTAATCATTAACTAGTAAAATCCAGGAGACTCCATGTTTGGAGAGTCAGATGAATGACTTTTATAATGAAGATTTAATTTACATAAATCATTTATATTTATCATTTACATAAATCATTTATATTCATGACAAAGCAATTCCTCTGAGCTTTCATGCTAATTTTCCATCTGGTCATGCAAATTTGTGTAACCAAAGATGACCTGCCCGGATTGTCTCACACACCAACCAGTAAGTGAATGAGCAAACAAGATCTGTCTGCAAATCCAGCAGAAGAGTTCTACTCAGCAAGGGACATTTAACGAGACAGCACCAAGAACATCTGAGGAGAGAGAGAGAGGGAAAGGGAGAGAGATTCATGGTCTATAAACTATTTATCTAAATATATTATAATGGAGGCTGCAGATTTTATGTTCCTGACTTTCAGCATTATCATTCTATCTTCTGGAATTGCATTAAACATGTTTATTGCTGTTGTCAGCTACAGAAATAGGTCAACACACGGATTTCAGTCTCCTCGAGAGCTCATCATATTTTCTGTTGGACTGTCCAGTGCCTTAGTACAGGGATTGCAGATGTTTGTCTTTGGGTCATTCTTTCTCTGGACAGATGTTGTGTCATCTCTTAATGTTTGTACCATTTGTATTGATGCCTTTTCAACCGTCTCCATTTTCTTCACCTTTTGCCTGACATCCTGGCTGTGCTCATTCTACTGCATCAAACTCGTCTCCCTCCAGCACCGGCTCCTCACGTTCCTCAGGTCCAGACTCTTCTCTGTCTTCTCCTGGACGATCGGAGTAACTTTTGGATTTTGCATTGTCTTCCTGATCTTACAGCTGGGTGTAATCTTTATGTCTGTTCCTCTGGATTACACTGGTAACAGCACTATCTATTGCCCTAGAGTCAAAGCTGCTTATTACACCAATGTTCAGCTTATTAGAAATGGATCTTTCTACATGATAGCAATACCGTTCCTGGTGATCCTGGTGTCTCTGAGCTCCACGCTCACATCTCTCCTTGTTAACATCCGCAGGGTCCAGAGATCATGTAACCTGGATAATTCCCACCTGAGAGCTCACGTTAGTGCTGCCACCACCATGACCCTGCTCCTAACGCTGAATGCAGCCTTTTATATCAGCCAGGTTCTTCTGAGACAGCGGCTCTTCCCACCGTCCTCCCCTGTGTTCTGGATATGTATGCTTCTTCAGATCTCCTTCTGGAAATTCCTAGCTCTGATTCTTATCTTCAGAACCAAGAAACTAAAGGTATCATTCAGTCAGCTTTACAGAGCGCATTAAAGAGAAAATGTGACGCAAACCAATGACTCTAAATGAGACTTTAAATCAGACGCGTTTTTCTACAAATCCCATTCCCCGTTGTCTTCAGTCTGATGGACACGGCTCCGTCCAGAGAAATTTCTCATTATTACACTGCAATCAGAGACTCGCTGAGCTGTGCATGTGCGGATAGTGGGCATCGACTAGCAGGTTTGACATATAGGACTGTATTCTCACTTAAGTAAGTGCAGAATCTATGTGCGTATTATTACGATCATTTAAGTTGCACGTGCTCAGAACACATAAATATGCATGGAAACCCTGACCGACTGATACACATACACGGACGTCAGACTTAGGACTGATTAACATACATGAACGTCTGACTTAGGACTGATTCACATACATGAACGTCTGACTTAGGACTGATTCACATTCACGGACTTCTGACTTAGGACTGATTCACACACACAGACGCCAGACTTAGGACTGATTCACAAACACAGAGGTCAGACTAAGGACTGATTCACATACAAAGAGGTCAGACTTAGGACTGATTCACATACACGGAGGTCAGACTTAGGGCTGATTCACATACACGGAGGTCAGACTTAGGACTGATTCACATACACAGACGTCAGACTTAGGACTGATTCACATACACGGACGTCAGACTTAGGACTGATTCACATACACGGAGGTGAGACTTAGGACTGATTCACATACACGGAGGTCAGACTTAGGACTGATTCACATACACGGACGTCAGACTTAGGACTGATTCCGGAGGTGAGACTTAGGACTGATTCACATACACGGACGTCAGACTTAGGACTGATTCACATACACGGACGTCAGACTTAGGACTGATTCACATACACGGAGGTAAGACTTAGGACTGATTCACATACACGGAGGTCAGACTTAGGACTGATTCACATACACGGAGGTCAGACTTAGGACTGATTCACATACACGGAGGTCAGACTTAGGACTGATTCACATACACGGAGGTCAGACTTAGGACTGATTCACATACACGGAGGTCAGACTTAGGACTGATTCACATACACGGAGGTCAGACTTAGGACTGATTCACATACACGGAGGTCAGACTTAGGACTGATTCACATACACGGAGGTCAGACTTAGGACTGATTCACATACACGGAGGTCAGACTTAGGACTGATTCACATACACGGAGGTCAGACTTAGGACTGATTCACATACACGGAGGTCAGACTTAGGACTGATTCACATACACGGAGGTCAGACTTAGGACTGATTCACATACACGGAGGTCAGACTTAGGACTGATTCACATACACGGAGGTCAGACTTAGGACTGATTCACATACACGGAGGTCAGACTTAGGACTGATTCACATACACGGAGGTCAGACTTAGGACTGATTCACATACACGGAGGTCAGACTTAGGACTGATTCACATACACGGAGGTCAGACTTAGGACTGATTCACATACACGGAGGTCAGACTTAGGACTGATTCACATACACGGAGGTCAGACTTAGGACTGATTCACATACACGGAGGTCAGACTTAGGACTGATTCACATACACGGAGGTCAGACTTAGGACTGATTCACATACACGGAGGTCAGACTTAGGACTGATTCACATACACGGAGGTCAGACTTAGGACTGATTCACATACACGGAGGTCAGACTTAGGACTGATTCACATACACGGAGGTCAGACTTAGGACTGATTCACATACACGGAGGTCAGACTTAGGACTGATTCACATACACGGAGGTCAGACTTAGGACTGATTCACATACACGGAGGTCAGACTTAGGACTGATTCACATACACGGAGGTCAGACTTAGGACTGATTCACATACACGGAGGTCAGACTTAGGACTGATTCACATACACGGAGGTCAGACTTAGGACTGATTCACATACACGGAGGTCAGACTTAGGACTGATTCACATACACGGAGGTCAGACTTAGGACTGATTCACATACACGGAGGTCAGACTTAGGACTGATTCACATACACGGAGGTCAGACTTAGGACTGATTCACATACACGGAGGTCAGACTTAGGACTGATTCACATACACGGAGGTCAGACTTAGGACTGATTCACATACACGGAGGTCAGACTTAGGACTGATTCACATACACGGAGGTCAGACTTAGGACTGATTCACATACACGGAGGTCAGACTTAGGACTGATTCACATACACGGAGGTCAGACTTAGGACTGATTCACATACACGGAGGTCAGACTTAGGACTGATTCACATACACGGAGGTCAGACTTAGGACTGATTCACATACACGGAGGTCAGACTTAGGACTGATTCACATACACGGAGGTCAGACTTAGGACTGATTCACATACACGGAGGTCAGACTTAGGACTGATTCACATACACGGAGGTCAGACTTAGGACTGATTCACATACACGGAGGTCAGACTTAGGACTGATTCACATACACGGAGGTCAGACTTAGGACTGATTCACATACACGGAGGTCAGACTTAGGACTGATTCACATACACGGAGGTCAGACTTAGGACTGATTCACATACACGGAGGTCAGACTTAGGACTGATTCACATACACGGAGGTCAGACTTAGGACTGATTCACATACACGGAGGTCAGACTTAGGACTGATTCACATACACGGAGGTCAGACTTAGGACTGATTCACATACACGGAGGTCAGACTTAGGACTGATTCACATACACGGAGGTCAGACTTAGGACTGATTCACATACACGGAGGTCAGACTTAGGACTGATTCACATACACGGAGGTCAGACTTAGGACTGATTCACATACACGGAGGTCAGACTTAGGACTTGCCTTGCACAGGAAAAGTTAAGGTCTCCTTTGATCAGTCGTAAGTTTCTGAAGACCATAGTGATATACAGTGCATCTAAAAAGTATTCACATTTTATGTTACAGCCTTATTCCAAAATAGAATAAATTTATTTTTTCCCTCAAAATTCTACACACGCAATACCCCTGTGTTTTTTGGAGATTTTTGCAAATTTATATAAAAATTAAAAATTGAAAACTAAGAAATCTCATGTACATAAGTATTCACAGTCTTTGCCATGAAGCTCAAAATTGAGCTCAGGTGCATCCTGTTATTACCGATCATCCTTGAGATGTCCCTTCCAGTTAATTGGAGTCCACCTGTGGTAAATTCTGTTGATTGGACATGATTTGGGAAGGCACACACTTGTCTATATAAGATCAAACACCTAACAGTGCATATCAGAGCACAAACCAAGCATGAAGTCAAAGGAATTGTCTGTAGACCTCCGAGACAGGATTGTCTCGAGGAACAAATCTGGAGAAGGGTACAGAAAAATATCTGCTGGTTTGAAGGTCCCAATGAGCACATAAATGTAAAAAGTTCATAACCACCAGGACTCTTCCTAGAGCTGGCCAGCCGTCTAAACTGAGCAATCAGGGGAGAAAGGCCCTAGTCAGGGAGGTGATCAAGAACCTGATGGTCACTCTGTCAGAGCTGAAGCATTCCTCTGTGAAGAGAGGTGAACCTTCCAGAAGGACAACCATCTCTGCAGCAATCCAGCAATCAGGCCTGCATGATAGAGTGGCAAGGCGGAAGCCACTTCTTAGTCAAAAGCACATGGCAGCCTGTCTGGAGTTTGCCAAAATGCAGCTGAAGGACTTCCAGACCATGAGAAACAAAATTCTAAACTAATGAGACAAAGACTGAACTCTTTGCCGTGAATGCCAGGCGTTATGTTTGGAGGAAACCAGGCACCGCTCATCACCAGGCCAAGACCATCCCTACAGTGAAGCATGGTGGTGGCAGTGTCATGCTGTGGCAGGATGGGAGACTGGTCAGGAGAGAAAATTGAAGCGCTGTGAATACTTTCTGCATGCACTGTATGAAAGTCTATGCGTCAAAACACTGCACAGAGCCATCACCTGCGTACTCTTAAGCAATGCACATGTGCAATTAATTAATACATAAGACTCGCCTACTTAAAGCTATGTAGTTTTGGTATTTTGTACAACACTTTCAGTTTGTAAAGGTCGCCTTTTCTTTAACTTAATTGTGTTTGTTTTCAATATAGGAATAATCTAACATTTTGTTTCACATTTTTTAATTTGTGTATAACTTTTTTTTATGATTTTTCTTTTAAACAAGACAACTCAATATTGTATTAATGTTTTGTATGTTTGACTTATTTAAACCAGTATGAATAATATATGTTGTATTGTAACATGTTACATTGGTAATAATCTAAGCATAAACAATTGTTTGTTTCTTTTAATAACAATAAAAAAGGAAATTGACAATTTTTAACCACAGATGTGTCAGAGTTGTGTGAAACAATCATGGCAAAACATTTTCCAGGATTGTATAATTTGCATGTATCTATTTTTATTTTTATTCTATTAAGTGTGGACAGTGCTGAAGATTTAAGGTATGGCCCTTAGATCGCAAGTCCATACGAGTGAGGGGAGAGGCCTACTCTCATGCATTCAGGAGACTGGATTCATGCACAGCAGCATCATAAATATGGATTCAGCCCACGATCTTTATCATCTGTGCCCAAAAAACCATATAGAAATGTTCTCATACACAGAATACTGATACTGGCTTTGTTGGCACAGGGGTTTTGATACTGGCTTTGTTGGCACAGGGATTTTGATACTGGCCATGTTGGCGCAGGGATTTTGATACTGGCCATGTTGGCGCAGGGATTTTGATACTGGCCATGTTGGCACAAATGTTTTGATACTGGCCATGTTGGCACAAATGTTTTGATACTGGCCATGTTGGTGCAGGGATTTTGATACTGGCTTTGTTGGCACAGGGGTTTTGATACTGGCTTTGTTGGCGCAGGGATTTTGATACTGGCTTTGTTGGCGCAGGGATTTTGATACTGGCCATGTTGGCGCAGGGATTTTCATACTTTTCTTGTTGGCACAAATGTTTTGATACTGGCCATGTTAGCGCAGGGGATTTTGATACTGGCTTTGTTGGCACAAATGTTTTGATACTGGCCATGTTGGCGCAGGGGATTTTGATACTGGCTTTGTTGGCACAAATGTTTTGATACTGGCCTTGTTGGCGCAGGGATTTTGATACTTTCCTTGTTGGCGCAGGGATTTTGATACTTTCCTTGTTGGCGCAGAGGTTATTGATACTGGCCTTGTTGGCACAAATGTTTTGATACTGACCTTGTTGGTGCAGAGGTTATTGATACTGACCTTGTTGGTGCAGGGATTTTGATACTGGCCTTGTTGGCGTAGGTGTTATTGATATTGGCCTTGTTGGCACAGGTGTTTTGATACTGGCCTTGTTGGTGCTGGGTTTTTGATACTGGCCTTGTTGGCACAGGGGTTTTTGATACTGGCCATGTTGGCGCAGGGTTTTTTATACTGGCCATGTTGGCGCAGTGATTTTGATACTGGCTTTGTTGGCACAGGTGTTTTGATACTGGCCATGTTGGCGCTGGGTTTTTGATACGGGCCTTGTGGGCACAGGGGTTTTTGATACTGGCCTTGTTGGCACAGGGGTTTTTGATACTAGCCTTGTTGGCACAGGGGTTTTGATACTGGCTTTGTTGGCGCAGGGGTTTTTGATACTGGACATGTTGGCACAAGGTTTTTGATACTTGCCTTGTTGGCGCAGGGGATTTTGTTTTCCCAAAATATGTAATTTTATTATATTTTATTATGAAGACTAAATATGGAATCTATGTGTTATATAATAAAACAATGTTATTACTGGTTGTTAAAAGTCAAGTTACAGGTTGCAAATGTTGTACAAAAAACCCCCCAAAAATATTGAAAATAGAATTAATAAAATATAACCACCTGTAAATTTCCTACTGTGTGTGTAAATGTTTTCTATAATTAAGTCTAAATGAATTTAAGGAATGACCCCTAGCACAGTCTATGCAACTTTGGTCTTTCCAGTATGTATTTGTGAAAAGAGTATATATATATATATATAT
>WWET01008215.1:3930-23276 GCA_011038615.1 Limnodynastes dumerilii | reverse complement strand
GAGAGAGAGAGAGAGAGAGAGAGAGAGAGAGAGAGAGAGAGAGAGAGAAAGACAGAGAGAGAGAGAGAGAGAGAGAGAGAGAGGGGAGAGAGAGACACAGAGATAGAGAGGGGGGGAGAGAGAGAGAGAGAGAGAGAGAGAGAGAGAGAGAGAGAGAGAGATCCTTTCTCATAGCTTCAACTAATATAATATTACAATTGACCTTCCAAGTGCTAGTTTTCTGGCTTGTTTATTATCACTGTTACTTTAAAAACCCAGATTAGAGAGAGAGGAATGAGAGAGAAAAGGAGAGAGAGAGAGAGAGAGAGAGAGAGAAGGAGGAGGAGAAGGAGGAGGAGGAGGAGAAGAATCTGATTTCATCACTTAGAGATTATTATTAATAATAATAATAATAATAATCATCATCATCAGTATTAATAGTAATAATAATATGGTTTTTCAACATCTTATCATGACTGTTCCTCCTGGTCCTGGTGTCTCTGGGCTCCACACTCACATCTCTCTTCTACATGTGAAGGGTACAGAGGTCACCAACCCTATATAATTCTACCTGAGCGCTCACCTCAGAGCAGCCACCACCATGACTCTTCTCCTAGTGCCACATTAAAGTGACAGAGCAATGGGCGCCGCATTCCTCCCCTGTAGTTGTGATAGCAGCTCTCTTCCATGTTTCCTTCTTCAGATTTCAAGGTCACACGTTATCCTTCGGAAGTAAGAAATGACAACATATGTGTCGTCACTGAACAAAACTGCTGATAACGTTTCTCATTCATTACTAAACATTTACAGAGAAATAAAGCATGTATCATTATATATATAACAAAGAGCAGTGGATTCAGATATTACTCCTTGGTCTTGATACTGAGATTCTGTAACTTCGACATTACAGAATTTATGTAAATGAACGGTTTGTTATATGGGGTCCATTTACTAATTGCAGCGCGGAGAGTGCTGTTTAAGTAATCGGTCCTGCTCATAGATGAAGTCCCGCACATGCTCAGTAGCAAACTTTTGGGACTTTTGAGAACTTTTTAAGTCCCAAAAGTTTGCTACAGTGCACATGCGCCGGGACTTTAACTTCAGTGAGCACACCGCGGCACACACCGGGAAGGTAACTTTAACGCTTTATTGTCTTTTTCTGGCTTTTTCCTACATGAGCAAGGAATACCATTGGTGATAACGGTGGGCAAAATATATATTTAAATTACAGATTTTTTTAAATAATGAAAAAAAAATGATTATAAAAAAGAAACACACAAAAAATATTTTATATTTCTTATTTTATATAGACATTCCAGTGGTCTTCCTTTACATATCCCCCTTTCCTCCCCCTAATAACAGCTATTAGGGGGAGGAAAAGGGGGTATAAGGGGAGACTGCTGTAAAACTTCCACTAACACTATCTTCAGATGGCGTTATATATAGTATCGGCGCAGATTGTTAAAATTTGCGCCAATACTTATTAAATACAGCGATCAGCCGTCCTGCATTCATTAGAGGGGGCTGGCAATCGAGGATGCAGAAGCTGATCGCCATGGTTTCCATCACAATCATAGCTGTATAAATGGTGCACACTTCATTTTAAGGAGATAAACACCATTATTCCAAGGCAAGTATGGAAGACTGTGCTCAGCCTGAGACACGGATGAACTATAGTACCAGCATGCAGTAAAATCACACAATCCATTTCATGGGAAACAATATGTCTACAAGTAATTTCAACAAAAGCTGAACTTCCAAACAGCTAACCATAACACAGCTGCTGAATGTTATACTGTTACGGCACACTGGAATTACCTGCTGGGAGTACCAGGGTGACCGCAGGAAAGAGGTGGTCGTCACTTGCCAAGGCACGGAGTTGTAGCGGCACGCTGGGATTACCCGTACAGGAACCAGGGTGACCGCGAGAACAAGACGGGCGTTGCTGACCAGGTCGCGGAGTCTAGCAGGACCTGGTGTTCACTAGAGCCTCTAGAGGTGAGTATAGTCTGGGCTGCAGAGTTTACCCGAAGGTAGCGGCTCCTAGGGCAACGCCTGGGAGAGGAAGAAGAATTAAAGAAAGAGGTAAGTATGGTAGAAAGAAGGAGCAAGGGATAAGAGGGAGAAAGCAAAGTCAGCAGAACATGACTTTAGACAAACCACAGAGAACACTAAACAAAGACACAGGACTAGAGAGGGTTAACAGGACAAACAAGACTAACTGACTGACTAGGACTCACACTCGCTCACACACTCACACAGAGCTACCCCGAAGGGCCACATGAACCCGCTCACGGGAGAAGGCAGGGAACATTAACAAAGGAATAATACAATAAGGTAGGAGAGGAGGAGATGATACACGGAGGGCAGCAGGCAAGGAACGAGGCTGGGTAACAGGGGGCAATCAAGAACCAGATATAAGGCAAAATGCAGGACAGAGAGCAGAAGGCAGGCACAGATACTGTACAGAGTCTATAACCGGCGCTGTCAGAGCGACAGCGACGTGCTGATAAAGAGGCTGCTAGAACCTGATAGGCTAGCAGCATGATGGCTTGCTGGATGGTGAGGACACCTCCTGGACGTGGGAGAGCGTCCTTAGTGACTGTAACTAGGGCCCGTTTGCAAGTCACGATCGGCAGTTATGGAAGAGACTGGAGGGGTGAGCAATAAACATGCCTGGATGCTGTAGCTGGCATGTAACAGTACCCCCCCTTTACGAGGGATTAAGAGACCCCTGGGGGCAGGTTTATCTGGAAAGTTGCAATGAAATTCTTGGACCAGCTTGTTGGCATGAAGATGACATGCTGGGATCCTTTGCCATTCCTCTGGGCCATATCCCTTCCAATGGATTAAATACTGGACATGACCTTGGACTTCCTGTCCATTAATCATAATGGGAGGAGGCTTGGATATAGAGGTGGAGTGGAATCTTCTGGAGGCATGGAAGGGCTTCAGTAAAAGGACATGGAAGGTGTTAGGAATCTTCAGATTCCGGAGAAGTCCTAACTTGACTGCCACCGGGTTGACCCGACTGATGATGGAAAAAGGACCAATATTCCGGGGACCCAGCTTCTTGCAGGGTTGATGGAGATGAATGTTTTTGGTAGATAACCAGACCTTGTCACCAATTCTAAAAGAGTGATCAGTCCTATGACGATCAGTCCTGGCCTTGGATGACAAGGCTCCCTGCTGTAAAAGACGTGTAACTCTGGTCTAGATGGATTTGATGTTCTTGGCTATCCCCCGTTAATCGGGAGTGTGGTCCACCTCAGGCTGGAGAAAGGAATTGGCTCGAGGGTGATAAACCCAGGTACAGAAAAACGGAGATACCTTGGTGGTACAGTGAGAGGTGTTGTTGTACGCGAATTCGGCCCAAGCCAGATTCTGGGCCCAGTTATCGTGGAACTTAGAGTTGTAGCAACGAAGATACTGTTCCAGGTTCTGATTGACCCGTTCTGTCTGGCCGTTGGACTGCGGATGATAGCCTGATGATAAACTAACCTTGATGTGTAGGAGCTTACAGAAGGCACGCCAGAATTGGGCGACAAACTGTGAACCTCTATCTGAGACGATGTCAATGGGCAGTCCATGAAGACGGATAATGTGTTTGACAAAGAGGTTGGCCAGCTCTTCAGCGGAAGGTAACCCTGGCAAGGTTACATAATGAGCCATCTTGCTGAATCTGTCTACTATGACCCAGATGGTGGTGCTACCAGCAGAATTCGGAAGGTCTGTCACAAAATCCATAGAGAGATGAGTCCATGGTCGTCTAGGAATAGGTAAGGGAAGGAGGAGACCTGCTGGAGGGGCCCGAGAAGATTTGTTATGAGCACAAATGGAGCAGGAGTTAACAAATTCTCTGACGTCTTTGGTCATGGTGGGCCACCAAACAATATGGAAAACGAGTTCAAGAGTCTTCTGGACACCTGGATGTCCATCCATCTTGCAAGAATGAGTCTCCACAAGTACCTTCTTCCTTAGTCTCAGCGGAACAAAGAGCCTATTGCGTGGCTTCTGAGTAGGAGCTTGATCTTGAGCCTTCAGGATGAGGGACTGCAGATCCTGAGTGAGACCTATAATGATTGAGGTGGACGGCACAATGGGAAGGTGGGGAGAGGTGGAAGCATGTTCAGCATTGAAGGAGCGTGAAAGCGCATCCACCCTTTTATTCTGTGAACCAGGACGATGCGTTATAACAAAGTTAAACCTGGTAAAAAAAAACAATGCCCGCCCGGCCTGTCTGGGGTTCAATCTCTTTGCTGCCTTGATGTAGATTATTATGGTCAGTGATGATGGTAATGGAATGCAATGCCCCCTCCAACCAATGCCTCCATTCTTCAAAAGCCATCTTGATGGTGAGTAATTCTCTGTTCCCTACGTCATAATTTCTTTCGGCAGGTGAAAACTTCTTTGAAAAGTAGGCACATGGGTGGAGTTTCTGGTTTGGAGGATCCTGCTGGGATAAGACACCCACATCGGAGGCATCTACCTCGATGATGAATGGCAATTCCGGATCCGGATGCCAGAGAATGGGAGCAGAAATGAATGTTTTCTTGAGGGCATGGAAAGCTTTGACCGCTGCCGAGGGCAACTTGCTTGGATCTGAACCTTTCTTAGTAAGGTCTGAAATGGGTGTGACCAGGATAGAGAGGCTTCTGATAAATCTTAGTTAATAGTTCGAAAACCCTAGAAAATGCTGCGTGGCCTTCAGGTTGTTGGGTTATACCCAATCCAGGATTGCCTTCACCTTGGCAGGATCCATAGAGAAGCCCTCAGGGGAAATCACATATCCGAGAAAGGTAACGGTATTCACCTCAAACTCACATGTCTCTGGTTTGGCAAAGAGATGATTTTCTTTGAGACGAGGAAGGACTTGTTGTACATGATTCCGGTGTGACGAAAGGTCATTAGAAAAGATGAGGATATCGTCCAGGTATACGACAATGAAGTGTCCTAGGAAGTCATGAAGAATTTCATTGATGAGGTCCCGGAAGATGGCCGGGGCATTGCAGAGCCCGAAAGGCATGACCAGGTACTCGTAGTGCCCAGAGTGTGTGTTGAATGCCGTCTTCCATTTGTCTCCCTCGCAAATCCAGACCAGATTGTAGGCTCCCCTGAGGTCGATCTTGGAATAGATTACGGCTCCTTTCAGTTGATCGAAGAGATCAGAGATGCATGGAATCGGGTATGTGTTTTTAATGGTAATTTTGTTCAAAGCCCGATAATCAATACTAGGTCTGAGAGATCCATCCTTCTTGGCTACAAAGAAAAACCCCGCTCCGACTGGGGATTTGGATGGCCAAATGAAACCCTTGCGGAGGTTGTCATGCACATATTCTTCCATAGCCACGGACTCCGTGCGAGAAAGCGAGATTAATCTTCCTTTGGGAAGGACGGCTTCAGGAACGAGCTCAATGGCACAATCAGAGGACCAATGAGGAGGAAGTACCTCTGAAGCTTGATCAGAGAAGACATCAGCATACTGTGGCGGAAGACCCGAAATAGAAGTCTGTCCTAGGTGGTCCGGATGAGAGAGACAACTACCGGAGCATGAGTTACTCCAGTCTGTGATCTCCTCTTTAGACCAGTCGATACGAGGACTGTGTATCTGCTACCACGGATGACTGAGGACAATCTGGGCTTCAGGACATCGAATGATGAGGAACTCCATCAGTTCCAAATGACAAATCCCAATAGAGAGCCGGAGGGGAGCGGTACACTCCAGGATAGTCCCATATGACAGGGGTTTCTCGTCAAGACCACAGGCCTTTACTGGGGATGAGACGGCCTTGGACTCCAGGCCTAAAGAACGGACCAGGTCGACATCGATAAAGTTCCCGACAGCTCCACTGTCAATAAAGGCTACCAGTTTAACCTCAAGAGTTGAGATGGAGACAGACGGGAACAAGAAGGGCATTTTTATTGGAGATGAGATGAACACCCAGATGGAGCCCTTTAGTCTCCGTCCGGGTTAGGCATTTGAGAATTGTGTGACTACATCTTTATTATTTAGGCACGATTACCATTGAGGCTGGGGTACCCAGCCCTGTGGTAAGGTAGATTCGTTGGCTAGCGCTGGTGCTTTTTTCCCACTGTCAATAAAGGCTACCAGATTGACCTCTTGAGAGTTGAGATGGAGACAGGCGGGAACAAGAAGGGTATTTTTATTGGAGATGAGATGAACACCCAGATAGTCTTCGTCCGGGTTAGGCGTTTGCCGACTGGGTGGACTTGTTGGGGCAGTTATTGTCTCGGTGAGCCTTTCCTCCACAATAACAGCATAACCCCAAGGTGCGACGTCTCGTCTTTTTTTGTTTGGTCAGCCGGAAGGAACCAATCTGCATAGGTTCCTCCGTGAATGTGGCATTGGAGGAGAACTGTACCGGGGAGAGTGAAGTGGAGGAGTTATTCTCCAGGCGGCGTTCCTTCAACCGACGATCCACCTTAATGGAGAGGCGCATGAGGTCATCCAGACTCTGGGCTGCGGGAACTGAACCAAGGAATCCTTCACCTGCTCAGAGAGGCTCACACTGAACTGGCTGCGAAGTGCAGGATCATTCCACCCTAAGTCCTATGCCCAGCGTCGAAACTTAGCACAATACTCTTCTGCAGATTTTCTCCCTTGGCGGAGAGCTCGTAATTTGGCTTCTGCTGTGGCCAGATGATCCGGGTCATCGTAGAGAAACCCGAGGGCTTCAAAGAAGGCATCCACTGATTGACGGGCTGGATCTTGGGGAGGAAGACTGAAAGGCCAGGCCTGGGAGGAATGGGATCTGTCTCCTGAGAAGCGATCCAGAAGATTGGCTTTGACATCAGAGTCTGTCTGAGGTAGACCGGGTGTGGAGGCGGAAGCAGGGTTGGATGGGTTGGTGGTTTATAGAGAGGCGATGGCACGATCCTGAGACTGAACCTTTGCCATGAGGGTCTGAACCATCTGTCCCAGGCTGGATACTTGAGTGATGAGTGCATTAATGCTCTTGGCAGTGGAATCCATGTTACCATTGGCTGTGGTAACCTGTATGTGGCCGGTTATACTGTTATACTGTTATACTGTTACAGCACACTGGAATTACCTGCTGGGAGTACCAGGGTGGCTGCAGCACGCTGGGATTACCCGTACAAGAACCAGGGTGACCACGAGAACAAGACTGGCATTGCTGACCAGGTCGCGGAGTCTAGCAGGACCTGGTGTTCACTAGAATCTCTAGAGGTGTGGATAGTCTGGGCTGCAGAGTTTACCCGAAGGTCGCAGCTACTAGAGCAACGCCTGGGAGAGGATGAAGAATTAAAGAAAGAGGTAAGTATGGTAGAAAGAAGGAGCAAGGGATAAGAAGGAGAAAGCAAAGTCAGCAGAACATGACTTTAGACAAACCACAGAGAACACTAAACAGAGACACGGGACTAGAGAGGGTTAAGAGGCCAAACAAGACTAACTGACTGACTAGGACTCACGCTCGCTCACACACTCACACACTCACACAGAGCTACCCCGAAGGGCCACATGAGCACGCTCGAGGGAGAAGGCAGGGAACATAGGAATAATACAATAAGGTGGGAGTGGAAGAGATGATACACGGAGGGCAGCAGGCAAGGAATGAGGCTGGGTAACAGGGGGCAATCAAGAACCAGATATAAGAAAAAGGCAGGACAGAGAGCAGAAGGCAGGCACAGATACTGGGAGTTCAGAGCGACAGCGCCGTGCTGATAAAGAGGCTGCTATCCCGATAGGCTAGCAGCAAGACGGCTTGCTGGATGGTGAGGACGCCTCCTGGACATGGGAGAGCGTCCTTAGTGACTGTAACTAGGAAGTGGAGTGCGCGCCCGCCCGAGGCTGTGGCGGCGCTCCACGTGGGGCCCCGTTTGCCTGGATGCTGTAGCCGGCAAGTAACACTGAATAAAAGACAGCTTCTGACCACTAAAGACACCGGATGCGCCGGATGCATCAATAGCTAAGCTCACAATGGTAAACATGGGAATCTCCCATAAGGGGCTCCTTAGACCTGAGCTTCTTTGCAACTCCTGGAATATTCTTCAATCGTTTTTACATAAACATGGACAAAGTCTGATCTGAACACAAGGAAATCTGGGGAAATTAAGCTTTGCATCTGTGGAAGGTGAATATCTGGTTCTTCTAGAACTCCATCCTGCGGTGATCTCTGATAATGGTGCAGTGCAGGTAATAGGGGGCAATATAAGGGACAAGCGCTTCTGCTATGTGGGAGTGGGGAGGTATGTAAATATGTAAATATTAAAGTAGTGTTGTGCTTAGCGCCTTCAGTATCCACATATCTGCACTGCCTCATTATAAGTGACAGCAGTGCAGATCATTTAAGGTAGGGTCCTTGGATCATTAGTACATGCTAGTGAGCAGAGTGGCCTCCTCTAGCCATTACGGGAGGCTGAATTCAAGCCAATGGGCCAGAACCTGACGTAAAGAGTGCGGAGGTCCGTATGTCCAGATTGCTACCTTCATTTTTACAACTAGGTCGTAATGGGGCTTCATTTACATGCTTATCCTCGCCATACGGCCATCGTAACTGGGTCAGCCCCTTCTGCGTACTTACTGCTGTACATAGTTACGTACATCAGTAAGTATGCATGCAGAACACATGGTGCGTGCATTTGCAGATGTTCCGAGACAGGGGACTTACGCAAATGACTTGTGCAAGTCCCCTATCATACTTAGGTCAGGATCTGGCCCAATGTCCCTGTAGGCCTGGATCTGGTTCATAATCACTGTGGAGCTCTACTGACCTCTACTGGCCTAACCGAAAATTTCTAACTTCTAATACTCTGAGACTAAGGAATACTCATCCCTGTCTGGAAGGTTAAACAGGTTTATCTTCAGGTCTATCTTCTTATTCCCCCTTACTATCTTTTACTTTGCACCTTGGTGTTACATTTAGTAACCATTGCTATGTATAATATATAAATGTTCCCATATACAGAATGCTGATACTGAACCAGATTCCATCATTCATAATAAGAGAGGAGTCATATTTAATTTGTTGCAAAAAGTATTAGAGTGGAGAGGTGATGTTATCCAGCCCAAGTCTAAATAACAGTGTGATAGTAAATCTGGTCACTATTTGTGTGCAGTAAGCAATTCAAAGATATATCCCTGCATGAGGAATATTATTAACTTGACTCTCCCTGAAATCAACATAGTTTTGTCCAAGATAACTTTTCTCTCTTATTTTCAATCTCTGAATCTGGTCCACTATTATTCTCTCATTATGTAATATTGTTAAATTGTTATAATTTATTATCAAGCCTAAATATGGAATTTAATTCTCTGTGTTACAAAATTATTATTTTATTACTGGGTGTTAAAATTTTACAGGTTTCGAATTTAGTAAAAAAAATTGAAAAAGATTAAAAGGAAAATTATTAAATTATTGAATCACCCGTAAATCTCTTTAGTGTATATAATTTTATTTTTAAAACACTCAGATATGTCACTGTAAGAAATGACCAATATCAAAGGCAACATAACTTTAGTCTTTCTAGTATTTATTCTTGTGGTTAAATTACAGCTGCATTAAACACAAAATGTTACAAGATTTAGGGAAACATTTCTCATTTGTTTAAAAACAAAAAGGAGACAGCGCTTACACCCCATAACCCTCAATACGATACAGGTCACAAAGTAAGAATATTGATTGCCACATATTGGTCATCATCAGATTTGTATAATATAATACATTTTCCTTGTAGTCATCTAGATGTGACTTTAACTTGAAGCTGATATAATGAATTGCAGGGAAGGATATAACAGGACAATTATCCAGATGAATTGGAATGTGCGTTCTCCAGAATCCTTCTGTTTATAGTACGATCATTTTTTGTTTCCATGAACATATTGTATATCATTATTTACATGCAAAATAAATGGAATTAAAATAAGTTATTTAAACACGATAAAGCTGTATGAAAAAACGTATCTGACAACCAAAATTACCAAAAATTACAAAATAAAAATACATATATTCACATTGAAATGAAAGCACTACATATAGATGTCATTTAGAGGAATGATTATGTTCATACTGTGTAGGAATGATTTGAATTAAGTTTCAGCCATCCAAAAATGTGTAATTTCCATGAATTATGCAAATTCCTAAAAAGTATCTATCCCAATAAAAAACTGGGTCATCCTTTCCCCTTCTGTAATACCCTAGGACAGGCAACAATTACCTTCTTACATTCTACATATTTTAAAATAATGGAGATGAACTTGGATATGTTTCTTTAACATTGGGCTGCCAACTATTAGAATGATGGATTGCAGAGAAGGATATAACATAATGAATATCCAGTTTAGAGTTCCCTGAACAACTCCAACATTTATGGAGAGAAGTAACAACAAGCAGGAAACCACACAGAAGACCAACTCCAGGAGCACTCGTAAAGTCAAGGTCCTGGCTGCACGAACATGGGCCTTAAGTTGGGAATATTTAATCGGAGATGTATTCTTCAGATTCCTCCAGACATGTTTCAGGAGCGAAGTGACAGTGACCACAATGGAAAACAATGTTATACAAAATGGAAGACAGGAACCAAAGAGGGTCTTAAAAACTATATATTGAGGGTGTTCTTTATATCCATAGTCCTGGAGATAGATTCCAGACCCATTGTGAGGAGAGATTAAAAGTACTGTCCATCGGAATGGGAGATTAATAAGAATTGATCCCAGTGTGGATGCTATGAGTAGACCAGTCACAGCAGGTGGGAACGATGACTTTATACAGAGTAGGTATCGATGAGAAACATTGACCAGTTTCAGGCAATAAGACATGGAAAGCCAAGAGGTGTTCCAGAAACTCACATCGATTAAAGACAGAAAACTAATCAGGATGTATAAGGACGTCTCTACCGGGAGCTGTTGCAATAGGTTTAAATAATTTACAAAGCTTCCAAATATTATCAGGCACTGGAAGAGAAAGGTGGTCGCTGTCATGCAGAGAACTATCTTGTCGCTGTCACCAGCACTGAGCTTCTGTCTCCAATTTCTAAAAAATATGAAGACAATGAACGAGTTTAAACATATTCCTGAGATCCCTGTGAGCGATGCAATTATTAAGATGAAGATGGATAATGGTGACATTATGTTGTAAAGGAGGCTCCTCTTCTTATCTCCAGGACAATGTTCTTCACAAATGACTCAGGACAGAGTCTGCAGAACAGGAAAATCCCTCTGAGATTCAGGTTACAGAGAATGCAAATTGGTCAAAGGATCTAATTTCCTACCGTCTCCTGAAAAACCACAGAAGGTGTGACAATTGACTAATCTGCAAAGAAGCACAAAATGGAAGTTGCTCAATCAATTTATAGGTAAACACAAACAGGTGCATGAAGAGAGAGGAGACACCCCTTAAAGTCTCCAAAATAGCTGCTGTGGAACAACACCCCCTCTCAGCTGCAAAGAAAAACAGTATTACCAAAGGTCTAACCCCTGACGATGACCTGTGGGAGAGAAGGGGGACAATTAGCAGATGGGCGCAGTGTTCGTCATCTCCGGCCAAGGCCTCAGACAACCTATTTTTTGCTAATAGCTAGCAAGAAGTTTGTAACCTCTCACACACCTTTTAGTTCCTTCCTCACTCATGGATGGAGGGGAGACACCACGTAGGCACAGTAATTGGTACTCACCACTTGCTCTTGTCCGCATGCTAGATGAAAAGTATCTGTAAGCATAAGTAGGAGATGGTCAAGTCCCGGGAAAAGCACTATGTTCCAGGTACCACAAAGAAACGTTTTTTCACCCCTCTATAGGAAGGCGGTCATTTCAATTAGTGGAGTATAAGGTTTTTTTCCATGATAGATATTTCAATGAGAAAGGGGTTGATGTCAATTATGGGTAATCAAAACCAATGGAATTTGGATTTTGAATTTATTAATTAACATCACGTTTCACATTGAAATTAAGATCATAAACTGTAACATGTTTTAAAAAATTAGGGAATTTGGGGCAGATCCAGAACTACGCTTTTCCGCGATTTTACGCGTGGCGGAGACGTAAAATCGCAGATACGTACGCACTGCTCATGCGCACCATAGAAAATACGCACATTCACGTAGCATAATTGTGAACGTATGGGAGATTCACGTATGTGTCACGTAAATACTTACATGTGGGCGTGCCAATTTTACGTTAGTCAACAATACGTGCGTTTTACGTGAAGTAGGCGGGGGGTGGTATTTAAAGTGTACAGTATGGGCGTGCTAAGCTGCGTACGTTCATGTAGTCAGTACGTCCATTCGCGGACGTACCCTGATACGTTTAAAAAAAAGTTAAGGTAGGGTTTGGGCTGCGTATCTTCACATAATACGTCCGTGCAAGGGGTGTGCCGAGGGGAGTGTTACGCACACGAAAATACGCTCCGCGAATAAACGTACGGCACACGTAGTTCTGGATCTACCCCTTTGGGTTTAATATATAGGGAGTTTGAATTGGTTAATACAGGGCACTTTATAATTTAGGATGATGTATTGATTATAATATTATTTGTTACTATTTATTAATATTGATTTATTTATGTAGAACACTAGAGATGCATCCACTGATATGGGAGCATATTGCCCCCCGCACAATGGACCTGATTCCCAACTAAGAAGCTTCTGCTACTTAGGTGCTGATGTTTCAGAAATGACCTACTACGCATTCCTGGTAGGTCATTTGCGCAATCTAGTGCCATTTAGGTAGATTGCCTCCGTGCTGACCTTAAAGAGGCTGCCTTAAGCCGCCTCAGAAAGTTTTAGATAAGAGGGGGAGGGATTTAGATTAGCCGGGGAGGGCGGGGGGGGAGAAGAGAAGCATTGTCCATGCAGAGTTTCTTTCTTAAGATGAGATAAGGTAGCCATAAGTGCCATAAGGTACATAAAAACCGAGGGTGGGTTAGGAGCAGAAAGAGTGAGTTAGGTTCGGATCTGTCCTCAGATAACTCACTCTTAGGTGTGAATACGTTCCAGTATGATAATGAGGTTAGTAGATGATTGGTTGGCAATAACCTTAACACATGAGTGTAGTATGGATTGTTCACAGGTGATTTACATGAGCACTGTTGTAATATTTATGTATCTTTTGTTTTTAAGTTAGGTCTATACATATAAATGATAGGTTTAGAATAATTTGTTATTCACCTTTTATTCACTAACCCCCTGAGGGAAGTCTAATATAACGATTTAGTATAAGGCCATTTGATGCCTTCCATTGTAGCTATTTAAGTAGAAGTTTTAGCAGCACAAAGTCACTTTAACTATTTAAAAGATATGTTCTGTAATGTTTCATATATTTTCCGTAAGGCTTCAATTTGTTTAAGAATACCGTGGGAAGTTCACTGTAATTATTAGGTCTCTTATGCCTCACCATATATTTATTACTCATTTTTATGGTTTTATTTTCGGGGCAAATTGTCTTTCCCCCGAGACTCCCGAGACTATGGGACTAATTAGGTCACTTACACCTTGCTATTTTTTATTGATTAGAAATTAGTCTTAATTCCCGGTAGGAGATATAGCAGCACAATGTCACTTTTAGGATATGGTTTGTAATGTATGAGATATGATTTGCAATATTGTATTTCCATATATCAAGATGACCAGGAGAGTGTTCACCGCAAGAAATTTTACTAATTATGTTTCAAGTGGGTATCAGTGTTTCTCAAACCCACTGATGTTCTTTTGTAGATGCCTTAGGTATGAGAACTCAGGTTGCTGCCGAAACTCTCTCTTGCTCTCTCAAAAATGATTCCTGTTATTAGCAACATTAAGGGATCTATTTACTATTAGCTTCATTTTTTAATGAACAAAGCTGTTCCAGGCTCGCTTCGGCTCGCAGTGAGCCTGGCAGCTTCATTCATTAAATTTACTAAGACTTACCTGCCCTGCGAGGTCCTGCAATGATCTCTGGGCTCATCGCAGGACACTTCATTCATACCTCGTATACCTGAGCATGTGCAGAGACTCCAATGTAGGATTTAGAAAATTTCAAGTCCCGGCATGAAAAACTCTTTGCATGCACAGTGTCTTAATATCGGGACTCTGAAATCTTCAGATGCGTCTCCCAGACAGGTAAGTTTTGCTTTTTGGTTATTTTTTTTTAGTGTTTTTGTACACTTTAAATACTACCCCTCGCCTACTTCACGTAAATCGAACGTATTGTTGACTCACGTAAATTTGGCACGCCCACACGTAAGTATTTACGTGACACATACGTGAATGTCCCATACGTTCACAATTACGCTACGTGAATGTGCGTATTTTCTATGGTCCGCATGCGCAGTGCGTACGTTAATGCGATTTTACGTCTCCGGAAAAACGTAGTTCTGGATCTGCCCCAATGAGACTAAGTGGAACGCAAACGGAAGTTTGGACATCACCAAGGAAACCAATCCGTCCCCGTCACCATCCAGCCGAGGCCTAACCGGAAGTTTACTACGTTACCTAAGCAATGAAGTGTTTGAAGCACGCACGCCGTCCGGGACTTCGGGCACTATAAATCAATGCATTTGTTATGGAGGAGGATCACTTTTGAGAAAGGGCTCAGCCCGAAACGCGTCAAGGATCCTCTTATTAGTTGCGGTCAGGTGTCGCCATCCCTGGTCATCTGTGTCTCCTGTCGGGCTCCCCTTCCATTGGTAGCGGACGTCCATTTCTACCCCCGCCAGAAAGACCCAATTCGGGTATGGGACTCTGATTTGCCTCTATATATATTTTTATATTTTTTGTGTGTACCTGCTCGTATTGAGTTTTTTATTCTTAATGGACCCTAGGGGTCTTTTTAAGGTTTCTAATAAAATTGTATTTTAATGATTCTTTTTATATACATTTTTATGATTGGATCTATACTCTATATATTCAGGTTATTTGATTGAATAATAAATTTACCCACTTTAACGAAGAGGTTTATTTATTTTATGTTTTGAAACCGCAATTACTGCTAACTCTTATTATATTTATTTATTCATTCATTTATTTATGTGCACTCCCTACGTGTCCTGAGGAGGATCACGCTACAAGACTTTTCACTTCAGTATTTGGGCATCTGAACAAAGACTAATATCTTTAAACGGACTGTACACTGTCACTATACTGGATGTACACGTGTACACTGTCACTATACTGGATGTACATGTGTACACTGTCACTATACTGCATGTACACGTGTACACTGTCACTATACTGGATGTACACGTGTACACTGTCACTATACTGGATGTACACGTGTACACTGTCACTATACTGGATGTACACGTGTACACTGTCACTATACTGGATGTACACGTGTACACTGTCACTATACTGGATGTACACGTGTACACTGTCACTATACTGGATGTACACGTGTACACTGTCACTATACTGGATGTACACGTGTACACTGTCACTATACTGGATGTACACGTGTACACTGTCACTATACTGGATGTACATGTGTACACTGTCACTATACTGCATGTACACGTGTACACTGTCACTATACTGGATGTACACGTGTACACTGTCACTATACTGGATGTACACGTGTACACTGTCACTATACTGGATGTACACGTGTACACTGTCACTATACTGGATGTACACGTGTACACTGTCACTATACTGGATGTACACGTGTACACTGTCACTATACTGGATGTACACGTGTACACTGTCACTATACTGGATGTACACGTGTACACTGTCACTATACTGGATGTACACGTGTACACTGTCACTATACTGGATGTACATGTGTACACTGTCACTATACTGCATGTACACGTGTACACTGTCACTATACTGGATGTACACGTGTACACTGTCACTATACTGGATGTACACGTGTACACTGTCACTATACTGGATGTACACGTGTACACTGTCACTATACTGGATGTACACGTGTACACTGTCACTATACTGGATGTACACGTGTACACTGTCACTATACTGGATGTACACGTGTACACTGTCACTATACTGGATGTACACGTGTACACTGTCACTATACTGGATGTACACGTGTACACTGTCACTATACTGGATGTACATGTGTACACTGTCACTATACTGCATGTACACGTGTACACTGTCACTATACTGGATGTACACGTGTACACTGTCACTATACTGGATGTACACGTGTACACTGTCACTATACTGGATGTACACGTGTACACTGTCACTATACTGGATGTACACGTGTACACTGTCACTATACTGGATGTACACGTGTACACTGTCACTATACTGGATGTACACGTGTACACTGTCACTATACTGGATGTACACGTGTACACTGTCACTATACTGGATGTACACGTGTACACTGTCACTATACTGGATGTACATGTGTACACTGTCACTATACTGCATGTACACGTGTACACTGTCACTATACTGGATGTACACGTGTACACTGTCACTATACTGGATGTACACGTGTACACTGTCACTATACTGGATGTACACGTGTACACTGTCACTATACTGGATGTACACGTGTACACTGTCACTATACTGGATGTACACGTGTACACTGTCACTATACTGGATGTACACGTGTACACTGTCACTATACTGGATGTACACGTGTACACTGTCACTATACTGGATGTACACGTGTACACTGTCACTATACTGGATGTACATGTGTACACTGTCACTATACTGCATGTACACGTGTACACTGTCACTATACTGGATGTACATGTGTACACTGTCACTATACTGCATGTACACGTGTACACTGTCACTATACTGGATGTACATGTGTACACTGTCACTATACTGCATGTACACGTGTACACTGTCACTATACTGGATGTACACGTGTACACTGTCACTATACTGGATGTACACGTGTACACTGTCACTATACTGCATGTACACGTGTACACTGTCACTATACTGGATGTTCATGTGTACATTGTCACTATACTGGATGTACATGTACACTGTCACTATACTGGATGCACACGTGTACACTGTAATATACTGGATGCATATGTGTACACTGTAATATACTGGATGCACATGTGTACACTGTAATATACTGGATGCACATGTGTACACTGTCACTATACTGGATGTACACGTGTACACTGTCACTATACTGGATGTACACGTGTACACTGTCACTATACTGCATGTACACGTGTACACTGTCACTATACTGGATGTACATGTACAGATCCTCACTAGTTTGGAAATACACGTGGGCATCCTCACTACAGTATACTGGACATACAAGATTACACACTCACTATACTAGAGACACATGGGTACCCCCATTATTCTAGCAATACACATCACAGCGACCTCTCTACCTGTTTGCCACTGTAGTAATAGAATCAATTCCATCTCTTAATCCTCCTACCCGGATTAATCCAATATGTAATACTGAAGGTGTACAGTATGAGCACATTATAAAGTTTATATCTGATATATATTTATGTAACAGAATAAATCACACATTACTGTAACTCTACTGTATATGAGAACATGAGGATTGTTCTAGTGATGATATTATGGGAGTTATATGAATGATAAATCACCTGGAAATAGGCCTGAAATGGTCAGATCCTCTTCTGTAAATCACAGGCGAGGGGACAGTGATTGGTCTTTTTCATCATTTCACTTAACAATCCTGAAGCAAATCACTCGATGGGACATTCAAATCCTGATACCTGGTAAGAAGGAGAAGTCTCCGGGGTTTCACCAATGAGCGATGGCTTCTCAGCATTGTATGAGAAGAATAATAGATGACTGACCAGACAGATAAAGCCACAAGGAAAGTCACTGCACCCATTACTGCTGAGTCCCATTACCACAAACTCCCGTCACCTTGTGCAAATTCTGAATTTATTTCATTTGATTCAAGGGTGAAAAGAAAACAGCACCTAAAACACACAAAACCACTGAAAGCAGACGCTCTCCTCTGTGCTATTAACCCTTGCCATCCCCTACTAGTCCTGAGAACACCCGTCACAGGTGAAAATTAGTGCCTTCCTTAACTACAATGAAACCAGTGTAAGGAGGGAACGAGGGCCTCAGCAGTAGCATTGCTCCACCATCTGCTCCACCAAACACTTTGCCAGTAATGCACCGCCATTTCACCTCTGCATGGGCAAAGCCTCCACTCTGAACGGGAAATTAGACCAAACACCCCCTCAAAACTTCAAACAAGTTCTCCAAAAAGATGTCTAATCCCCCATCTGTGAGGTAGACCCCATCAGGGATACAATCTGAACAGGTTAAACCTAATCCTCAGGTGCCTCATTACCAGACCCCCTTCCCCCCAAGGTGCAACAAAAACTTCAAAATTGCCCAATTCACTTTCATATATTCCTCATCCACTGCGACACCATTACTGTCATCTCACCGAGGCCTCCAAGAAACAATCTCTGACCAACACAGGCTCATGGATGGACCACAACAACTCCTGCAAAATAGCCAGTTACCGTTCAGTGCAAGGCTAACTTAATGTGTTCCCATCTATATAGATCATATCGTATACGGCCATGTCTCCAGAAAGACATAAGAGAATGTGCTAAGGAGAGCAAATAAGAGAGCATGGTCTGAGTGATATATCATACAAAGAAAGGTTTGAGGATGTAGACGTATAGCTGGAGCAGAGAATTTTCTCTATAAGGTTTTTTGAGACAACTTTTATACTAGTGCTTTAAGTTGTACACTTGGACCATTACAAGTTTATTGAAACGGAGCTCTTAAAGGGATCCGTCTCTTGGTTTTATTTATTCCCTTCTGATGAAACGTCGTTGACTGTCGTGAAATGCGTTAAGTTTTTACTCATATGCCGACCAGCTAATTGCACTTTCACTTTACAACGGACTGCATTTATGTGATTCGGGCATTTCAATCAGGGCTAAACTGGCAATACCTCTCCAAAAGCAATGGCAGCAAAAGTAGGATTGTCATCTTGATACTGGGTGTGGAGACCGCTGCTGAGTGGCTTATGTGAGATTCTCACGGACTGTTTTCCAGCAGGATCTCCTTACTAATCACCATCGTCCATATACCCTCGCTTTAATCTTTTTGCTCAATCTACAAAACAGTATTTACCGACTATATATATCTACACTGAAAGAACTGAGCTATAGCCCGCAGATGAATCGTCTGTAAACCCATACTGGGGGGGGGAGGGTGAGGGAGCTGGACAGACGATGGGAAAACTGGGGGGGAGCTGGACACATCATACTAAAATTGAGGGAGCTGGACACATCATATTAATACTGGGGGGGGCAGCTGGACACATGATTGTAATACTGGGGAGAGCTGGACACATGATGTGAATACAGAGGGAACTGGACACATGATGGGAATACTGGGGGGAGCTGGACACATGATGGGAATACTGGGGG